>JASDQU010102277.1:276133-315496 GCA_032191745.1 Picea mariana
ATATATATATATATATATATATATATATATTAACTTCACCCCAAAACTTAGATAACTAAATTTGGAGATACATAGAATCATGGGCATGCATTTCCATTAGGTTGTCAATTTTCACATGCAACTCTATGTGACTCATTTCATATCTTAAAATTGTTTCCTAGTGATCTAACTATCACTGAACAACTTTATATTGAAATTATTGACTGAAAACATATGTAGTGGAAACAACAAGATCAGAGATGAATCATCAAAACACTAGAGACAAAATAATTTTGTTTTGTAACTTTATCCAATCCTTCAAATACGAGGACAAAACTAGTCCTCTCAATGTCACCAAGACTGAAGAAAAAAATAGCCCTCTCATCCAATACAATGTCACCAAAATATGAGGACAACCTTGTCCTCCAATAACCATACAAATCAGAAAACCAAACCTCAACAATATTCTAGAATATCCTATGCCCAAGAATCTATTGTAGACCACCTGTACAAACCACTGACGTCACCTGTCAACATGTACGGATTTGTACCTGCCCAGAAAATCAGATACTCGATTCACCTTATTAGAAACCTATGTATAAACGATTTTTGCTCCACTACAATCTGCATATACCCTATATGCAATTTTTCATTCTATAACCCACGTATATATGTGCTTTTTCCTCCCATAAACCACGTATAGTATGAAAAATTCGCTCCACACCCGCGACCTTCTTCGCTTCTCTCTTCGGGTCCAAATCCCCCACCTTGCATACTTTCCCTTTGTTGAGATCACCAAGCCTCCTAACACAAGTGTAGACTCACTTTATGCTAACTCTATTCTTCCATGTGACGATCTAATGTCACAATGACTTCTCTCATATATATACAATCCTTAGGGGTCACCATAGAATCCCCTACACAATTCAACATAAAATTAGGCTTCCTTGTGGGTGTGAAGCCCCAACATAAGCCCACAAATCCCATCATCAAACCCATGAATCCCCCACACAAATCCAAAGGGTTTTTCTCCAAACCAAAAGTGTGATGTGTTGATGTGGTTCCCATGATGATTTACACATGCCCAACACCTAGGGTCAAGTCAGAATACCTACCCTAAGCTACGAAAATCAACACTCCCTCATAGCGAGGAAGGTATTCTCACCAAACTCCACAGGTGGGAATGCCTCTCGATGCTACAAACTCAACACTCCCCCTTAGCGATGGAAGTATCCCATCCTCCAACATATGGACGCATCACTGTCACACACAATAGATATAGCTCTAAATCTACCACCTGATCTATAGTTAAGACTAGCTACTCCCTCTGTCATTGTGGAAAATGGGTCTGTGAAATTTGTCATGGAAAAAATTCTTGTTGTCAAGTCTGTCTGAATGGTTGCATCCAATATAGTCACTGGAGAAAAACATGTTTTCCAGTCTGTCTGAATGGTTGCATCCAATATAGTCACTGGAGAAAAACATGTTTTCCAGTCTGTCTGACTGGCCATATCCTCGGTCATTGAGGAAAAATATGTCTAACTGGTCACATCCTCGATTACTGAGGAAAAATATGTTTGATTGATCGCATCCTTGATCACTGAAGAAAATCTCGTTTTCCAAGTTGCCTCACTGGCTAATCCCTCTGTGACAAAAGAAAAACGTATCTCTTGACTAGATGCCTCCTTTATCATTGTAACAAATAATGTTGATTCAACTGGCTCCTCCATGGAAATTACAAAGCTCTCAAAAAGATCATTATCATGCATCTCTTGTCTAGCCTCCTCAACCCATGAAACATATATGTCAGTCCTGGAAGATGTCTCTCTCCCATATAAAACTGAGGGGGAACTCCCTCTGGATGACCATCTCTCCCTATGAGCCAACTGACTCTCCTTGAGATTGGGCTCACACTGGGACCGCATGCTCCTTCTGAAAATCAACTCCCTCTGAGTATGTACAACCTATGGGGTTGTCTTCTCCATATCCATTGTCCTCTGCAYAGTCCTAGGACACTACTCCTCCCTCCTGGATCCTGAGGGATGACTCCCTCTGAGCTCTGGCTACCTCTGAGTCGGTATTGTTGGTGAGGCCACCTGCCTCACTACTCATGTAGCCACTTTCTCCTTCTCCTTTGTCTCTCTGCTCATGCTATACATAGTACCCATAGRCTAGCCCTTCAACCTATATAGGTTTCCCTTCCTAACTCCAATAACCATTGTTTATCTGAAGCTATACCATCTGGGCACAAGTAGTACTTGTCCATCCTGAAACAATACATGATATCCCTTCTTCTCAATCTCAGAGATTTAGAGGACACTCCTCTTGAGTTCTAGCACCCACAACACACTCGAAACCCTTAGCATCTCTCCTGACTCCAATCGAAATGATATTGTACCAGATCTTAGTATTAAATTATTATCTCTCGTACCAAACTCCACACATAAATTTGAGCCAGTCTATGTGAGAGTGTCAAACAACTCTCATGCACCTTTCATGTGGAAAGATTCTCTGATGTCCACCAACCAAGTCTCCCTACTAGAGACTATACCTAAAAGGTCAGACACCAACAAGAACTCCCTTTGGAACTTGTCTGCAATGTCATCAACCTTTGTTGTTAATGTTTGTTTCCTTCTTCCTCTTCTCCTTCGGAGTGGACACTATGAAGTATAGTGGCCAAAGTCATGAAACTCAAAGCATTTGATATTGCTAAGATATTTCTTCTGTCTCAGCTCTAGGGATGCTTCTCTTTCAAGAGAATTTATTCTTCCTAGCGAACCTCTTATGTCTAGAGAACCCCTTCTACCCCTCCTAGTGTCAGATCCAAGAGTCTGGTTCTCATCATTATTACTCTTCACCATACCATCCATATTCTCCCTGGAAACCAACCAGGTCTCCTCTTGGATACAATTAGTCCATATCCTATCAAAAGTGGGAAATGTCTCTCATGCACATATCGCATGCATGAATGGTTCCCAAGACCTAGGAAGACCTCTCAAGGCCACATTCACCAACTCAATATCCTACACGATCCCATCAACGGTTGCAAGCTAATCTCATATCTGGGTAATCTTCATAAGATAGTTGACCAATGTGTCTTCATTGGTCATCCTAATGATCTGCAGTTGGTGCTTCAAGTGTAGCATCCTCCCTATATTCTTGTTTTTGTAGAGACCCACCAAGGCATCATACATATTCTTGGTAGTAGTATTTTCAGCAATGTGGGGTATCAAATGATCCTTCATGGATTCTAGCAATACCCATTTCGCCTTTACATTTTTCTTCTTGTGTGATATCTGTTGGCATATTTATAGACAGAAGGCAGAGTATGCTTGTTTGTTATTGATGGCAAGATCACCACAACAAGAGTATACTTGTTTGTCATTGATAGCAAGATCAGTAGCACAGCGATAATGGCATGGCAAGAACAGAAGTGTAAGCTTAGGAGGAGGAGCAACAGTGATCATTGGATCACCCATCCCAAATTATCGATGGTCATCAGATATGAATTCAGACAGGAGGAGCATGCAAAAGAGGAGAACAAATCTTAGATGTTGGATCTTATCTTCGAGGACCAATAGTCTTCAGATCCTATATAACTAAGAAGAGGATAAGGCTGAGTACTATCCTCTAAACTCGCGATACACAAAGTCTCGAAACAAGCCTGGTCGTTGAAGCCAGAGGACACGTGGCGAACGATTGGAATTTCACTAACTTGCACATCGGAGGACTCAAAGGAGCATGGTGTGGAAACTCGCGATACACGAAGTCATGAAAAAATCCTGTCCATTGAAGCCAGAGGACACATGGAGAGCAATTGGAATTTTTTTGACTTTCGCATTGGAGGATTCAAAGGAATATGACACAAGAACTCGCAACATGCGAAGTCGCAAAATGATCTGGACCATTGGATCACCAAAGTTCTGGACCGTTGATCTGACAAGCGAAGCGTTTGAATTTTTGGCCCATGGTCATAGCCAAGGTCACATCATTGAAGGATGAAGGGAGGAGCTAGCACGTTGCTAAGTTCCATTTCAGAGTTTTGCAAGTTGGGAGTTATGAGGAAACTCACAGCAGGAAATCATGAAACGTGAAATCATGACATGATCACAGCCATCCATCAAAGGGAGAGATCTGAACCGTTGATCCGATATGGATTATTTCGAATATCGTGACTTGGGAGAGTCAAGACACCTCATACCAAGATCCCTGAAGTCGCGAGTCACGAAGCGCCTTCTGGATAAGTGCTCAGTCACAACTGGTGGTCATATGAGAGGAAGGAGCTAGCCCATCTAAGCTCCATTTTGGAGATCATGACATGGGAGAGTCAATATGTCTCATCACAAGATTTCTTAAATGCAAAATCGTGAAATCACTTTTTGTTTAGCGTTCGGTCACAGCCAGTGGGCATATAGGATAAACACGAGTCCCTGCGGATGTAATCCAACGATGTTGGTTAATTGGGAATTTGATCGAAGGGCTACTGTTTCAACTCACGATTGATTGTTCAGTTACGATTCAGTTAGCAAAACTGAATCATAGTTCTTGGACGTTTGGCGATTTAGTTGCTGAGGCATTTTCCTTGTATATTCGAGGTGTAACTGAATTGGTGGGAGAGCATAAAAGAGATATGAAGTGACTGTGTGAGGTTTGTTGTTCTCACTGGAAAAATGAGTTGAACTGGGAGAAAGGAAAATCACAGTATGCACGGTGTGAGATCAAACTCAGAGATGAGAAACAAAAGTTGAACAGAATAGAAAAGGTGAAGAGAGCATAATGTACACATACCAAGGAGCATGAGAGGAACATAGAAAGAACAGATAGAAAGAGATAGCGAGTCAAGACAAGTATGAATAGAACAGAAGAATAGAGAATCAAGCAAGAATTGCAGAACAGAGAAGAAGTGATAAGAATTGATATATCTGTATTGTTGGTTAATCAATCATTTATTTATAACTAGGGAGGTAAGGAGGTGCTAGGGAGGACTGTAGTCCTCTATTATTCAAGTTGGTTCTTGAATACAGGAAGTTGTAACTTTCATCTATTTGTGGCTAGAAAACAGGGTGGCAGGGTGGTGCTTGGGAAAACACAAAGTTTTATGTATGCAAGTTGGTGCTTGTATAAGTGGAAGTATGTGCTTCCATCCAGTTGGTGTTGGAACACTCAGGGAGTTGGTGCTTCCTTCTAGTGGGTGCTAGAGAAACCAGAGAGTTGGTGCATCCAGCAAGTTGCAACTTGTAAAACAGAGGTGGTAGCCTCATTTTGAGTTGGTTCTCAAAGAGAGATGATGTACAGAACATAAAAGACTGCCTATCATTCGAAGAAGAAGAGGTTTTCTCCCTTTATGGGTTTCCTCATGAAAATATGTCTCTGTGTATAGCATATGTGTGATTGATGTTTATTATTTATGTTGTTCATATATTGTATAATATTGATGGCCACTTGGAGAAGATTGGAAAAATGTTTTAATAGACATAATATTGTTTAAGCAAAGTAACAATTGATTCACACCCCCCCCCTCTCAGTTGTCTTAGTAATTTCAACAATTGGTATCAGAGCAGGTTCCTTTTATTTAAAGGTATATATGTAAGCTTAAACATGACAAGTCATGAAGGGACTTTAGCCAATAATCTTCCTCTGTTTGATGGAACAAATTTTTCCTTCTGGAAAGTTAGAATGAGAACATACATAATGGCCTTAGGTGTTGATGTTTGGGATGTAGTAGAAACTAGATATATGAAGCCTATTGTGCTAGCTTCTAAAGATGATAAGTTAGAATTTAGCTTCAATGCAAAAGAAATAAATGTTATCTTGAATGGACTTGTTGAAGCTGAGTTTGTAAAGGTGATGCATCTTGAAACCGCCAAAGCAATGTGGGATAAACTTATTAGCAGTTATGAAGGAAATGAGAAAGTAAAAGATGCCAAACTGCAAACATATAGATTGAAATTTGAACAACTAAAGATGAATGAGGATGAAACAATTAGTAAGTATTTTTTAAGAGTTGAAGAGCTTGTGAATGCCATGAAGGGACTTGGTGAGAAGATTGAAGATGCATTTTTAGTTTAGAAGATTTTAAGATCTCTGCTTGATAGATTTAATCCAAAAGTTTTTGCAGTAGAAGAATTAAATGATCTTAAAACTCTTTCTATTGATCAAATCCTAGGAACTCTAACTGGATATGAAATGAGAATTAGCAAAGATAAATCCATCTCTAGAGAAGCCTCTTTTAAAGTAGACAAAAATATTGATTCAGAATTAGATGATATTGAGGCAAAATTTCTGAGAAGGTTAAAGAAAGGATTGGGAAAATACCAAGGCAATCTGTCCTTCAAATGTTTTAACTGTGATAAGATAGGTCATTTTGAATATAAGTGTCCTCACAATAAAAAGGACCAGAACTCTGATGATGAAAAGAAATACAAATTTAAGAAATATAGTAAAAAGAAAAGTTTGTGTGCAAACAATGACGACTCCTCAGAAGACATAGATAGTGATTCATCCTGTGAAGATAAAGTGAATGATTTTATTCTTATGGCTATGGGAGATCTTGATTATGAACACACATGAGGTTAAATGGATGACGAAGAATCTATGGTGGATATGGAAGGTGAATTAATCAGTGCTTTGGAAGAAATTGACAGAATCAGATTTAAGAAGAGAAAACAAAAACAGTTGTTGATGCAGTTTAAAATGAATGATAATAAACCTGATGAAGAATTTTCCTTGCTAAAAGTAGAGTTAGAAGAGGCAAAGAAAATAGAGGACATTCTTAAACAACAGTTATCATAGAAGAAAGCGAGATGTGAATCCTTGGAAGAAGAGATAGTAAAGACCAGAAAAGAGATGGAGAAGTTTAAGGCATTGTATCACCAAAAATTTTCAAGTATTAAAGCCTCAGAAGGATTAACCTCCTTTCTAAATCAGCAAAGGAATCCAAAGTTGAAAGTTGGATTGGTTATGAAGAAGGATGAAGTAGTGATCAGCCAAGTAACACAGAATCCATCAAGTTTGTCAAATCTACAATCATTGATAACAACCACTCTGCAGAAACAGAGAAAGATAATCAACCGCCAAGAAGGAATGAAATAAAAAGTACCAGAACCAAATCTGTAGATCAAAGAAATAACACAAACACATATTATGGTCAAGGAAATCATTAGCATGGAAGAAATTGAATCGCTCAAAGAAGAAAACCATTTTCCAGGTACAAAGGATTTTCCTATGGATATTGTTTTTTCTRTTCTAACTTTGGTCACAAAGCTGTAAMTTGTTCTTTAAGATTTAGATATGAGCAATCAAGATACTCAAGAAATAATTATCTGCCACAACAAATATTGAAACAACCAACTAACAAACAACCACAGACTACAAATCATGTGATGGCCAGGAAAAAGACGCAGGTTAAGCATAAAAATAGTTATGAGAATACCAATCGTTATGTTATGTTATTCGGTGAACCAGAATGTTTCACCTGCCATAATTATGGAAATAAAGTTGCAGACTGTCGCTTAAGGGACTATAAGCCAGATTTGAATCCTGTTGCTGAAAATTTCAAGGTTTGGAAGAAGAAAGAAGATGACAAGTGTGGATCAGTGTTATCATCCCAAAGACAAAAGAATCCCTGGTATATTGACAGTGGCTGTTCCAAACATATGACTGGAGACAAAAGTAAGTTTCTAACTCTAAGTGAAATCAAATCAGGGAATGTAACTTTTGGAAACGATGCACCAGGAAAAATAAAAGGTAAAGGAATGGTAAGTTTGAGTAATGTAAAAGGGAAAGATCAAGTTGTGTTGTTTGTAGATGGTCTGAAACATAATCTGCTTAGTTTCAGTCAAGTCTATGACCGAGGATGTGAAGTTTTTTTTACTTCTAAAGATTATAGAATAAAATCTGTGAATTCAGGACAGCTGATTGCAAAAGGCATAAGAACAGAAAACAATGTCTATGTTTTAAAAGAAGAAAAAGAAGAATGTCACTTAAGCAAGTTTGATGAAAGTTGGCTATGGCATAGGAGACTTGGACACCTAAATTTTGATCATATAATCAAACTTAGAACCAGTGGGGAAGTAAGATATCTTCCAAATATATCAAATCCATATGATTATGTTTGTAAACCTTTCCAAATAGGAAATCTTACTTGGACACAATTCAAATCTAAAAACTTTCCTTCAACAGAAAAAACCTCTCCAGTTAGTACACATGGATTTATGTGGACCTTTAAGGAAAGAAGGTACAGGAAAAGAAAACTATTTTATGTTGATTATTGATGATTATTCTAGACTAACATGGGTTGCCTTTTTGAAGTAAAAATATGAAGCATTTGAAAAATTCAAAGTGTTTAAGGCTCTGACTGAGAATCAAACAGAAAAAAGATTGAAGGCAGTAAGGTCTGATAGAGGAGGAGAGTTTAGTTCATGGAACTTCAAAGAGTTCTGTGATAAACATGGGATCAAAAGAGAGTACACTATTCCAAGGACTCCACAACAAAATGGAGTAGTTGAGAGGTAGAATAGATCAGTTCAGCAGATGGAAAGATCAATGATGAATGAAAGGAATATTGCTCAGACATATTGGGTGGAAGCAATCCATACAGTTGTTCATATTCTTAACAAATCTCATCTCGGGCCACACAGTGAAAAGACTCCTTATGAACTATGGTTTGGAAGACATTCTTCAATCAAGCATTTTAAAGTCTTTGGGAGTAAATGTTATATCAAGAATAATGATGAAAATATTGGCAAATATGATCACAGGGATGATGAAGGTATCTTCTTAGGTTATGCTACAAACAGTAAAGGATACATATGCTACAATAAGAGGCTGCATAAATTGGTTGATTGTATCGACATAAAGGTTGATGAAGAAATCCTGGTACGAAATGTAAGCAGTGTTGAACCAAGCACAGAAGATATAGTTGAAGATGAAGATGAACAGGTCCAAGGATGAGAAAGAGAAGAATCTGAATCAAATGAAAATCTGAATCAAATAAAGATATGAATACTCAGGCTGACACAAATCAGCAGAAAGAAACAAAACCACCTCTCAAAATTGTTAGAAAGAATCATCCTGAAAATCAGATAATTGGAGATATAAATAAAGGAGTTCAGACAAGAAGGAAATTGATTAAAGACTCAGAGGAATCTCAGGTTGCTTTTCTATCTATGATTGAACCTAAAAATTTTGATGAAGCCAGCAAGCATGATGATTGGATTAGAGCTATGAATGAAGAGCTTGATCAGATTGAGAAGAACAACACGTGGGAGCTTGTTCCTAGACCTGAAGATAAGAATGTAATAGGCTCCAAATGGGTGTTCAAGAATAAAATGAATGAAAAAGGACAAGTTGTTAGAAACAAAACCAAATTAGTTTGTAAAGGGTATGCACAAGTTGAAGGACAAGATTTTGATGAAACCTTTGCACCAGTGGAAAGATTGGAATCCATTAGAATGTTTCTTGCATATTCATGTCATAAGAACTTTAAAGTGTATCAGATGGATGTTAAGTCAGCATTTCTTAATGGAGATCTAGAGGAAGAATTATATATGGAGCAACCTAAAGGATTCTCATTGTCAGATAATCCTGACTATGTCTGCAAGCTGAAGAAGGCTTTATATGGATTGAAACAAGCACCAAGAGCTTGGTTTTATAGACTGGGCAAATTTTTACAAGACAAAGGGTTCAAGAAAAGTATTGTTGACAGCAATCTCTACATTAAGTCTGAAGGTGATGATTTACTAATTGTTTTGGTTTATGTAGATGACATTATTTTTGGTTGTACTAATGATTCCTCTGTCCAGTGGTTTTCTAATTCTATGAAAACAGAGTTTGAGATGTCCATGATAGGAGAACTGTCATGGGTAATCGAAAGTACCCATCAAAGAAGGGCACAAACCAACCCCTACGTTGATGACGCCCGGTTGGGGATTGTCAATCATCAGGACCGCGGATGCCCCTAATGAAGGGTCAGCTCTGGAGAAGGACAATTGATCAATGGTCACGATTCGACCCTCGTGTGGAAACAACAAGACCCGAAAAACTGTAGCAACCATGGCTTGCATGGCATAGGTCCAACTCCTACATAACAAGAGATTGTAATCAAGGGATGCATCGACTACTTCTACCTCGACGCACACGGTCTTCCCTCCTAACTGCACGGGGAAAGAGGGGATGATGCCATGTGGTCGGAACGAATGACCATCGAAAGAGGTAAGAAGAGTAGGTGACAGAGACAAAACAGGATGGCCAATGGCCTTCCAACACGCCAATGACATGACGCATGTCGAGGTGCCCTCATCAACCATCGTAAGGAAAATGTTCCAAGTAAAAGTTTCATGGGGTAGGCCACTACTATTTGAAATGCTACGTGGTAAGGGAGACGAGGTTTTAAGTCAGTTTTATCCAGCATGATTGTACCCGGTTTACAAGTCTCGGCAGATCCCAAAGCGGCTAACAAAGCTTTCCTCTGGGAAGGGCAGCTCTAGAGGACCTCTAAAGCAGACATCACACAAGGGGTTTGAGATAAATCCTCCACCACAGAATAGTTCTGGGATGCCCTTGCGTTTGGGTTGTGAGAAGCTTTCTTGAACGCACCTTTTGGGATGTGTGTCATTATTTCACCCAAAGTCTTCTCGATCTGGAGAGGAAGAGATGGGATTTCAGCTTTTTTGCCTTCCTCAGAGGTGCTTGGCTTACTATAGTCATGTGCTCTAGTCGATATAAAAGCATCATCTTTCATCATATACACATTCGCAGATGCAGGATTGTTCGAATACGGAAAGGGACCTTGATTGCCCCCTTCCACACTTGTAGAGGCTTGGGTTAGGTTTTGCCATGTTGGAATGGATTCGTTAACACAGCAGGTTGTTGTTGTGAAACAAAATTTTGGGCCTCTGCAAGCCAAGGGCATTGGGGGGGTCGGGTGGTCCTCCGCGCACAGGTGACACGGATACTTTGCCTTCCATTTTTCAGTATTGCCCCCACCAGCATTATTAGTGGGTTTCTTATCCCCCTTACCCTTCTTACGTTGTTTTTTCTTTCCATCAGACTGCTGGGTGGCCTTCGAATTTATCGATTGCACATTGTATACATCCGACGTTTGGGTAGGGGGAGCAGCTGAAACAGTAGTTTGGCTGGCTGCTGTGTGTTGTATAGACAATTGCTGCATTTGTTCTGTCAGTTGTTCAACGAGCTTGGTTTGTGCTGAACCTACAATACCATCGGCATGTGGTCCAGCTCTCTATCTAGTTTTATAAAGTATGGATCGTGGTGCATCAGGCAAAACCTCGTACAGTAAACCAGACTAAGAATAAATTAGCTCAAGTTGTTGAGATCTCATGATGGCATCTTCTTTGGAAAACACTCCCGACGTTGCGACGTCTTTGGATAGTTGTGGTACCAAAGTCTTAAGGAACCACTCAATCAAGAATGCTGGTGGGATTGGTACCTTAATCAAACTCTTCCGACGTCTCCACTCTTGGATGTGGTCAGAGATATGGTCCACTTTTGTTTGTTCGAAATTGGCCAGCAATTCTGTGTCGGCATCGTATCTCACAGGTAATTGAAAATGGTTTAGGAATTCCATTGCCAATTCGCCGATAGAAGAATATCTCAAGCGGTTGAGCTCGATGTACCATTTCGCAGCACTCCCAATGAGAGTGAGTTGAAGCAATCGCAATTGTACGAAGTCGTCTTTCAACGAATTAGACGAGCACCAAAGATGGAAGGTGGTCACATGATCCCCTGGATCTTCGTTAGGCTTGGCCTCGAACTTTNCGATAGAAGAATATCTCAAGCGGTCGAGCTCGATGTACCATTTCGCAGCACTCCCAATGAGAGTGAGTTGAAGCAATCGCAATTGTACGAAGTCGTCTTTCAACGAATTAGACGAGCACCAAAGATGGAAGGTGGTCACATGATCCCCTGGATCTTCGTTAGGCTTGGCCTCGAACTTTGGTATGTCCAAAGGCAATTTCGTCGGCATAGGAGGCCAACGTGGATCGTGACAGATGGGGTCATTCAACAATCTTGTCAAGTCTGGAAAATGTAAGGTTGCCAAGAAAGGTAGATTTGGTTGGTGTTGCTGATAACCATGGAAAAAGGGGCCTGGAGTTTGACTGGAACTAGGTTGCTAGGAAAAGTTGGGTTGTTGGTCGGGGTTTTGGTAAAAACCATGGCCATGACCAGCGTACAGATTTTGCCTGTGAGGAGACATCATCGGTTGATTCCCAAAATAGGACGTAGATGGTTGGGCGTGCATTACATTCGGAGGACTTTGGGAAGGGTTGCCCCATGCCGATCCCATGGACATAGGCATAGCACCTCGTCTGAGGTTCCATTGGTTGTGAAAAGAATTTCCCCATATCGACATTCCTGACGAGGGAACTGATCCTTGCCAAGAATTCCAAGGTCCTGATGCAGAAGAAGTTCCTGGGTTTGCCCCCTATGCAGGAATAGTACCCTGCATAGGATTAGGTTGGCCATAACCGGGGTTGCTCCCGGTCAGGAAAGTAGTTGACGAGAAAGAGTTGTTACCAAACTCACCGAACAAAGAAAATGGTGTCAACCCTACCGGCATATTATGAGAAGATGGTCCTTGAGTCCCTACTCCAAGTGAACTATGGTGTGTGTTTGGCTTGGCGGATTGCTGGTGGGTACCACTGAGTGAAGGGGATGAAGGAGGTATATGATCTCCCCCGTAAGGGAAAGCATTAAAAGGAGCTGAAGTGCCCCCCATGGGTCCTTGCAAAGGAGCATTAGAGCTCCTTGCCCCCAGACCTAAAGTCTGTAAAGTGGAGTAAGATAGTACAGGGCTAGTACCTGTGCTAGGCATCCTATATGAGAACGGAGGGCTTGTCACACTTTGTGTGAAAGGAGCAGTGGTCGTCACCAAAGATGGGATCGGACCACTGCTCGAGGTAGAGGCAGTCGAGACCATGGTGGCTCGAACTGGCGATGGTGGGGTAAAAGGTGGAACACCCCCTGTGACGACAATTGTGGTAGGAATATCAGGATTCCCATAAGAAGAGATAGGATTTGCCTCCATTACCATCCACTTTAAAGGTATTGAAAGGTCCTTTAATAGAGGTTGGTCAGGTGTGATTTTTGATGACCCAGTTGCTTCAAAAGACCCTTGTTGGTCTAGCTTTCGCCTTAGCGGTGGCAGGGGTGGCTCCAATGTAACCAGTGGCAGGCCAAGAAGCCTTAGTGACTGGCGGAGCTCGTGATCTTCCACTGTGTGAGAAGATCAAAGACACACTAGGGATTTCTATTCATTCAAAAACAACACACGCTAGAAAAGTCTCTACAAGATAAAACAAGCAAACACTAAACTAGTTGGAAGAACAGTTACAACAACCAACACTAGAGCAACTTACTGGTGCAAGTGCAACTCGAACACGAAAGCACCCTCCGGGTATACTCTACAAAGCGTGGCCTGATGTCTGTCCTACGTACCGGGGTAAACCCCCGCAGTCACCTGTGTATGTTCCTAAAAAAGATACGCAACTAGGTTGCCAGCGCGTGAACAGTCACCAGGCGGGTACAGTCGAAAGTCAGGTAGACCACAATGAGCAGGGTATCGAGCCCAAAACCTGTCAAGGGTATCGAAAGCAAGTGGTCTGGAAGACAACTGAGGACCTCGAACGGATTCAAGACCCATGAAGCTCCGTGGAAAATGCAATCGACGGAATCCCAAGACAAGCCCTTTATATGTGTTCTCCACTACGATTGGTCTAGCTTTGGAGGGGTTATCTCCGCTACCTTTCCGCATGTGACCTCGTGTTTAGCCCCTGTGTTAGAGGGGGGTCCCGGATAACTTTCACGATACTGGACTTTTAACACTCCCTAGCTCAGACGCCAATGTTTGATTTAATGGCCTTGAAGAGTTTCCTCTCCAACCTAATTCAAGGCTCTAACCCTAAACTAGTTGGTTGACCCTACAAACATAAAAAGTCTAATTAATTTTAGATTTAGCGTTAATTTTTATGGCTTGTCTTAAGTCAAAGATTATGAAAGTGAAACTAGTGATGTTTGAGAGACGAAAGAAAAATAAACAGAAAGTTGGAAACAAAATAACTTTTTCTTGACACAATTCTTAATCAACTTTTTCAAACTAAAATTTTCTAAGATCTTTGAACAGAAAATTCAAAATAGGATTTCACTCGACTACGAGCTACTTATCGTCTAAGTTAACCATCAAGAACTTATGAAAGCAAAAACTTTTCCTGGTTACTAATGCAAACCAACACTATTTAACCAAACAAAGAAATAAAAGATTTTTTTTTATTTGAATGCTCACAAAGCAAAAAGGAAAAATATCAACAAGTAAAGACCAAGAAAAATTCTGGCCTAAGCGTAAATCGCAAAGAGTCACTCTAAAAACAACACACAAGCATATTAAAAAGGACTCTCTCACTTGTCTAAAAACCCTATAAAAGGAAAATTTTGAGGAAAACTTCTTAATGACAAAGAAAGCTATTACTGTGATCAAACCTAAGTTACTGACCGCTATGACAGAGACCAAAAAACCTGAGAAGGATAAAATTTTGACAAAGAAAAGGATGACTGCCTCTCCTTAAACAAAAATTTTCTCAACAGGCACGATGCTGACAGTTCAACAGCCAGCATGTGCACGTGAGCTATGTAAGGTTAGAGCACATGTACACGCGTGCAGACCTTATACAGGCCGCGTGTACTTCTGAAACTCTCAAAAAATGAAAAGACAAGCAATCAGGCACTGGCAGAGATTACTGGTATTGAGGACCACAAACTCTTGAAAACTTAGAAACTCACTTTGGCAGAAAAAAGAAAACAATTCAAAGAAAATTTCATAGAACAAACCAATCTGAGGTGAAACCTAAGCTATAAACTGAAAACAACAAAGACTAGAATGAGTTCCAGAAAACCCCTAAGAAGGATTACTTCTGACAGGGGAGAGGATGACTGCCTCTCTAAAATAAATTTTCTGAAATCATACACGCAACTGACACTTCCTCAGCTAGTGTGTACACGCGGGCTGTGTGAAGGTAGGGTGCGGGTACACATGTGCAGACCTTATACAGGCCACGTGTGCCTCTTTGGGTCCCGTAAAAAAAATGCAGTCAAGCAAAGAAACAAAGATAACTGGTATGGAAGACCAGAATCTCTGTTAGCTCAGACTTTTGTAGAAACTTTAAAAACAAGGAATGAAACTAGTTTTTAAAAATACCCAAGAAAAAATATTCCCAGAAACCCTAGAGATCCCCAGTATGGTCGCCAATTCTGTTGTGGGTGGGAATCCCTCCTACGGACTTAGCATTTAAGGGATCTAATCATGCATGCAGAAAATGACCATTTCAAAGGCCTCTACTCTTTCTTATTCTCCCAACACAAAACCCCACATGCATGCAATACAAAGGTGTAAATGAGATTCGATAACTCTACCTTAAGTCCTTCGTTTGATGTCGATCCCTTTGCTTTCACTCGCTCTTTGATTGCAAGCCTCCTCCCAAAGCTGACCTGCATTCACACATGAACAAACAAAACACTGTGAACATGCATTTCATATACTAATTGTTGGGTTAGTTGTGACAATATCATAAAATAAACATTCAACTTGAACGCGTGATATGGCGGGACGAGAAAAGTATTCCTTTTTGTATTAATCTTCACAAAAGTAAACTTACAATATGTGGTCGGCACTGCTCCTTGAAACTGGTCCTGGGCTCCTCTTCAACTGTCCTCCAACTGCTTTTCTCTATACTTGTCTTTACACAAGGATGGTTAAAGGTTGGGACAAGGGGAATGCTCAATTGGGTATAACCTCTTTACTATGATTTTCCTCCTTTCAAATGGAACCCTTACCCCTTCTTTTATAGGCTAGAAGGAGCTAGGTATTTGGTCAAATGACCGACCATGCATGGCCGAAAGGTTTAGTTAACTTGCCCAAAGCTGTGTGTTTTGTCAGCAACTTTCCTTTTTCCGTGCTTTTGTAGGTACGCGTGAGTTGTATTAGGGCAGCTAGTGTGTACACACTTGCAGTAATGGAGTAGGGCGCGTGGGCCTTTATAAAGGGGGTTTTTAAGAAGAATTGTTCAATGGTGTTTTGGAAAAGAAGGAATCTGAGATGGTCTGATGACATGTAAGTATGTCTGGTGCAATTTAGGGTTATAACAACCCTTCTGGGGGAGCGCTAGTCTATTTTTTGAGAGTTTTTGTCTTCTTCTGCTCAATCTTTTGCAGCCTTTTTTGTAGAGATCTTTACCCAGAGTCTGTGGTTGGTTTGTGAAGTTGTTTGGATTGGTTTTTGATGTTTTTTGATGATTATTACTCCCTTTTGTCTTTCTTGGAGCTTGAAACCTTTTTCAGAAATGTGAAATTTCCTTTTCTAGCTGTTTTTTTTACAGGACAGTTTTGAGTGATTTCTCTTTCTCCCTATCACTTCTTGGATTCTTCTCTGCATTTTATTGTATTCCTTGAATGCTTGATTGGTTGTAGAATCCTTGATGATGTTCTTGCTTGTTAGAACAAGTCTCTACTCATTTTATTTCATACCTCACTGCCTTGAGTGTTTGCTTTGATTGTAGCCCTTTTACATCTGCGTAGGAATCTTTCTCCTAATTGAAAGTAGTGGAGAATTGAAGGTTTTGTATTTACTTTATGTATACATCATAATCAAAAAAAGAAGATAAATTCATTCTTGCTTTTGGGTAGTGAAACTAGCTTGCATTTGAAGTAGCGAAATTGCATGTTTTTTGACATTTTGGGACATTGTGCATCTGGAATGATGAATGTTTCTTCTTCTCGTAGCCTAACTTTCATCGAAATGAAAAGATTGCATATTCATCTCTTTGCATAACTTTAGAGTCGGTAAAAACACCATATTGTCCATGCCATTTTCCTTTTGAGTAACAACAACCTTAAAAATCAAGCGCTAAACTAAAATTTATTAGACATTTTTACATTTTCTGGTAGCAAACCTACATTAGATTAGTTGTAGGGATTTGGAATAGGTGTGAAAGATAACTTTCCAAAGCTGCAAACAAACATAGGATCTTGTGTTAGGGAGCGGTGAAATCCAATTGCTACATTTTGTCCTGGGAAGCCCTTCTCACACAAGGGTCAAACCTGAGGTCGCATTGACACTAGAAGAGTTACTCACCCTGCTTTATTGGTATTGGTGTAGAGATTACGTGTATTATGGGGGTAGCTTGAATGTATACCCACAATGATGAGTGGAAGCCTTTCAAGTTGATTTCAGGCTAGATACCCTGCCCTTGCGCATGGATCGGACTGTCGATTGTTTCCCCAGGCATTATTGTTGTAGTTGGTAGCCTTAGTGGCCTATCTCTTTAGGGTCTTTACACAAGGTGATTGTGGAGGGGCAAGTCTTTACAGTACCTGGAATCGACATTGGTCAGACTCACTTGAGCTTCTTGGAGGGTATACCCACGATTATGTGTGGGAGCTTGCACCAGGGTGTAAGTCTGTTAAGCGGGTCGTCAACGTAACTTTTCCACACGCTCTATCTCAGCCCCTTCTTAATTTGTTCCTGCGACGTTGGATTTCATCACCAACTAGTGTGCTCATTGTGAGAAGGTTTTGTTTGCTTGCTTGCTTACTAGATTTTTAGCATGTGTTGTTTGTTCTCCCTAGAAGAATCTAGGTTGGATCTTTATTTGTATGGCGTCAGTTCCCAGAATGACCAATGAAAGAACCCCTTTGCTAGGGGAACCCTTTGTTTTTCCTTCTTGCACAAACGTTGGTCCTCCTTACATCGCTACTTTGAGCCTTCCAGGTCTCACAATTGGGTTACCGATATGGTTGTTTTCCACTCCGATGATCTCGAATGCAGGTGCTTTAGATGTAAGCACATCACCCACACATCAACCTCATGTCGACCTTTCTCCTTCTTCGCCCATCAGGTCTCCTTCCATTTATCCTTCTTCGCCTAGTGAAATCTCTAAAGCAAATAGCCAGGTTTATAAGAAGAAGAAGAAAAGAAAAGAGAAGAAGAAGAAGAATCAGAAAGAGACCAAGCCTCCAACTACATCAGATGTTGGATCCAAGCAACCATCTACTACTAATCGTACTGGGAGTGTTGATGAGGTCGACAAGATTAAATCGAAGAATCTGAAACCCAAATTCCCTTGCAGTCTTTGTAAGGGTGACCACTTTCTAAGGGATTGCCCTGGTCTTCCCAAGGTCTTATAAATGTGGTCCTCCACGTCATCGGCCCCTGCAAGACATGCTGGTGACACCCCGTCTACTAGTGACGTTAAGGTTGGTAAGAAGAAGACAATTGTCAAATTTCCTTGTATGTTATGCGAAGGTGATCATTATTCTCACCTTTGTCCTCGTATAGACGAGGCTTCCTCTCTTTTGGAAAAGCTTCAACTCCCAACTGGTTATCGTAAGATTTCCCCCAACTCATTGTTAGTTGATGGAATGGTCAATCCGGTTCCATCCCCGGCTAATCTGGTTGATTAGGTGGTCAATCTAGTTTCATCCTCGGTTGAACCACTAACCAAAGTAGTTGATCCAGTTCCGTCATCGATTAGCCCCATTTTTCCTCTGAAAAGTGAAACCCAAGTGACTGATCCAGTCCCGTTATTGGTCAATCCCACCCTTCATCTGAAGAGTGTCAACATGGTCAAACCCACTCCTCCTCTGACGAGTGCCAAAGTGGTTGCTCTGGTCCCTTCATCGGTCAGTCTGGTTGATCATGTTGTCAATCTGGTCACGTCCTTAGTTGAACCAGTGGTTGATCCGATCCCATCTTCAGTCGATCTCGCTCTCCCATTAGAGCGTGAAACCCAAGCGATCGATCCTTTTCCAGCTGTCGACCCCATTCTCCCCTTGGGGAATGAAACACAAGTCGTCGATTTGATGTCATTATCAATCGATCCTACTCTCCCGCTAGAGAGTAAACCTGATTATGCCCATGTTTTTCTTGTTAACACATAATCTACCGCGCTAAGGGGAACTCCTCCCTCTCCTGCGAAACCCCCTCCAAGTAATGAGGCCATCCTTTTTTATTGGCATGTGCTCACTAGACCTCATCTTCCCTCTCACATTCCTTTCAAGATTACAGTACAGGTTTGTGGTCAGGACGTTCCTCATGCATTGATAGACGAAGGTTCATCCATTAGTATTATGTCCTCTATTGCTTGGAAAGCTTTGGGTTATCTTCGGCTTGTGCCGGTTACCCAAACTCTGTTCACTTTTAACAGAATAACCAGTCACCTTTTAGGGATCCTTCCTCAGTTTCCCATAACTTTGCGAGGGAAAACTGTCTTTATTGATGTTATGGTAGTCCAGGACCCCTTAGATTTTGATTTACTCCTTAGGCGAGATTATGTCTATTGCATGAAAGCTATTGTGTCCACTCTTTTTCGTGTGATATTTTTCCCGCACGATGGAAGAATGGTAACTATTGATCAACTTTCGTTTGTTGGCCCTGACTTGACCATCAACCCAATGACCTCCCTAAACGGGTCTTATATGTAGTCGATATCACCCCTGCCATAGGTCAATTATGTGGCATTATCTCCCATGCCTTCAGCTGCCAATGAAGATGACTTAGATTCGGTAGTTGACATGGTGATCTCTTCGGAAGGGCTATTGGAGCCTGATCTCCTTACCCCTAACGATACCCTCGACATGTGTTCCTTCAAAAGCATTCTTCTTCCATCCAATGAAGATCTCTTGGAAGCCATGACCAAGTTTTGTCCCTTGACATGGTGTCCTTCCAGAGCGTTATCCTCTTGGAAGCCATGATCAAGAAGAAGTCATGAGCATAGTTTCTCTTCTCTGTGGCAAGCTTGTTAAAAAATGAAACAGAAGCTATGAGCATAGTTTTTCCTCTCTGTAACAAGCTCATTAAAAAATGAAACAGAAATATGGGGATTCAACCCGGAGCCTTGAGCATAGTTCTTTTCCTGTGACAAGCTCGTTAAAAAATGAAATAGTCACCTCTCCTACCAAGTCGAGTCTTTCGTTAGGTCTCGTATTTGAACCTTCATTTTATCCACCTTTATCCTTTTTCTCCATATAGTATAGAAATTGGTGACAACCTAAAAGTCGGTGAATGAATTGAAGCTTGGGGGGGCATGTCTCCAGCCTTTGATGATCATTCTGGAGTTAAGCCAATAGCTTTCAAGCTAGGGGTAGAGTAACAAGCATAGTCTTAGTTCTTTCTCACGCTCGAAAAAACATAAGAACGCATCGAGTAAACTTTTATCTCTTTTTCGGACTCGCATGGATATATGAAAAAGGAACCCCCTGGAGTCATCTTTAAGTTCTTTTTAGACTTTTTAAACATGAAAAGATTGTCGAGTGATCTTGCTTCCTTTCCCACTCGTTAAAAGGTTTGAAAGGGCGTCTTTCGAGTGATAATTTATCTCTTTTTCGGCCTCGTGAGACTAATATTATGAAAAAGGACAACCCTGGAATCGTCTTTAAGTTCTTTTTAGACTCTCTAAACATGAAAAATCACCAATTTTACCTTCTCTGGACTCATTAAACAATCATACATTGAAGGGCCCATACGGGACCGAACCCTTACTTCTTCCAGTTCGTTAAACAAAGGAAGAGGGACTCACCGAAGATGAGTTATATCGTGAATGTATTACCCTCCTCGAGCTCGTTAAATTAAAAATATGTACTCATCTATCTGGATGGGGGAAAAATTGAAGGAAGCAAGCCAAGCAGTTTTTGAGAACATTACCAGTAACTCTTACGATCGCCCTTGAACACGGCACTTTGTCTTTGCATAAATTTTAATCCGCTAACCCTCTGAGTTTCTTTAATCCTTTGGATCACCGGACGAAAGTCACAGTATCCACTGCATCATCATGTTTTGGTCCATGTCATGTTTCTGTTGTTGTGCCTCAGCGTTCAAGGGGAGTATCTGCCTCGAGAGTCAGCCATCAGAAATATCTTGTTTCAATACCCGTGTCAGTCCATGTTCATTTGATCTACCAATTTACATCTCTATGTCAGTTTTGTGTCGATGATGGGGGATACATCAAGGCCCTCCTGTGACGAGTCTATTCCTATCGACTTCAACACATTATATGGGAACTAGACTTAAAAACCAGTTAGTACCTTGGGACTTGCATGCCTCAATGGTAGGCCTCCTCGCTTTCAAAAGTAGGTTTACATCATTGACCCATGATCGGATGATTCCATGGATGTTCGACTTCAGCTCATTTGTTCACATTCCCTGGAATGTACTAGAGTACCTTGGGAATCATTGACATCAATGGTGATTTCCCTCGCACTTGTTAACAATTTACCTCATTGACCAGTAATCAAGTGGTTTCTGCCATGTTCGACATCAAGACCTCTATTCACATGGTTATATTCGTACTACATCGAGATCGGTAAGAAGACCCTGGGTTGATTCATCACTCTTATATGTACTTTGCCCAGGTTGTGATGGAGTTTCTTTTGAACATTGACACATATATTGTCACATAGATCCACTTTGTATTGGTCATGGCTATGTCTTGTCGTTTCGTAGATCCACTTTGTATTCTTTGTGGCTACAATCAGTTCGGATCATAGGAGTATAGATCCACATTGTATCTTCAGTGGCTATACCTTTTTGTCAATATAATTATGGATCTGCAGTGTATTTTATGGCGGCCATACCTTGAAAGTCTTTATCACTCAAGCATAGGTATGTCTGACTTGGGTTTGAAACATGTCATTATATTTGTCTGATGGTTGTGTGCAGCTTCTTCTAGGTTCTTTGAATCCATACCCTTGCTCTAAAAGTATACAAAGTACTTCAGTCATCAGTTGTTGTCTTTTGATTTCGCACTTTGGGGAGCAATTTGGTAAAAATTACTCATTACAATTATGGCATAGTGTCGTCATTACCCATGTCGTAAGTGTCGCAAAATAATATTGTCATATTGCCTATGTCATGTATCTAATGACATCACAAGGACACTTAAGATACCTTCAAAGACTGGTTTAAGGAAGAGAAATCATTTGATGAAGAGTACAAAGCATTTGCCATGGAAAAGACCACTTAAAAATGATTTTTGAAGGGCAAGGTCCCCTACCCACTGTCAGGGAGTGCCAACACTCCCTACCCCTCTTTGGGGGAGTGTTGCAACACTCAGGACACCATTATGGGGGAGCGTTGGGTTTTTTTGAAGGAATTTTGGGCAGCGCTCCCCTGCCCACTGTCAGGGAGTGCTAGCGCTCTGTACCCTCCTTTCGGGGAGCGTTGTAATGCTCTGTGCACCCTTTTGGGGGAGCACTGGCCTGTTTGAGAAAATTTTGGGCAGCACTCCCCTACCCACTGTCAGGGAGTGCCAACGCTCCCTAACCCTCTTTGGGGGAGCATTGCAACGCTTTGTGTACCCTTTTGGGGGAGTGTTGGCCTGTTTGAGGGGAGCGTTATGTTGTTGAGAAAATCAGGGGAAGATCCCCCTTATCTTGGAAATTAGTTGAATTTGAATATGAGGTCAAGGTTGGATCTTAGGGAGGATCCACAATTAATGGAGAAAGATCCTCAACCTATCCCAAGAATCTCTAAGGTGGTTGGGTCTCTCCAAGCTTATATAAGGAGGCCTTCTCATGGTAAAAGCACATGGCAGTTTAGAGGCTTCAAACTTATGTCGATCTCATAAGGGAGATTTATCAGTGAAAGTTACAGTCATTCTGATCGTGGAACTTTTGAGCAAGGGTTTGGACAAAGAGAGCTTGGTGAAGCTGTCGCATCTACATCTATGGTTGTAAGCACTTTGCTTTGTTTTCATTAATATAAATATGTGCTTGGTCTGTTTCCTTTAAGTTTGTGTATGTTTCATGAACTTGTTTCTTTTGATAGATCTATTATGAAGCTAATCATGGTAGAGTATGAAGTATGTTTCGTTGTTGCTTCTCATTGTATTGCAGGACCTTCTGAAGAACTTGGAGATCAAGATTAGCCTAGATCGAGAAAGGACAAACGTCGGTAAATTTATTTACCTTTCTTTCTTTGTCTTCCTTGAATAGTTTAGCTTCATGAAAAGGAATGTCAGTGTCCACATTAGCACCTTTCTGTCTCGGTTATAGGGGTCTAGTATCCAAGAGGTAATCCACTTGTCCGCAGGGGGATTCTCTTGTAACAGAGGTTTCATTGGACCGAGCATATGTATTTTATGCAAACAGAGCAAGGAGATTGTGTTTCATTTGTTTGTGGAGTGTCCCTTTGCGCTTGTTGTTTGGGAAAAAGTCTCCACATCTATAAATTCCTCAGGGGCGTGGACTGGAAATTATTTTTATAAGCGCTTTAAAAACTGGATTTTGCGAAATACATCCCCCCCTACACTGTCAGCTTTCGTTTGTTGGTTCATTTGGATTGACCGAAACTACGCAATCTTTGAAGACATGCTTCCCTCCTCACATAAGGTAGTGTTTCAGTCTTTATTAGCTGTGGGAGACTACTCTTCACCTGTGAAAGCTCTGGCTATGAGGAGGAGGATCGCTCTGACGGTGGTGGATGGTACAGTAGGATGGTTTGATGGCGTAGTTATTTCTTCAGGATTAAATAGTGGGGCGGGAGGTGTTATCAAGACCAGCGATAATCTCACTTTCAAATGGACCATAAATTGTGGACCTGGTACTAATACGAGAGCGGAATTGTTGGATGTGTTGGCACTTCTTACTATTGCTTCTCGGCTTTCTATCTCGGAGCTAACTGTGTAGTGGGATTCGAAGATCGCTATTGAATGGTTGCGGGGAAAAGGTCACCTGTAGGTGATTTCTCTGGAGTGTTGGAAGGACAGATCGAAAGAACTCATAAATCTTTTTCAGCATATTACTTTCTTGCATGTGTATAGAGAAGATAATTCAGAAGCGGATGGCCTCTCAAAACAAGCGCTCCGCAAGGCTCCTGGGAAAATTGTCTATTATCAATGTGAAGAGGAACATGAGGGTCCTCTTTTGTCATTAGACCTTTTCTAGCAGTTTTGTTGTATTGATTATATATTCTGGGAGATTAGTGTGTGGATCTATTATGATCCTATGGTCTTCTTARTTTTTTTATTGTTGTTAGGTTCCTTTTTGAGTTTCTTTGTGGAGGCTTTCCTAGCCATGTTCTGAATTTCCAGCGATGGTTGGGTTATGTGGACTTGTTGTAAGGGGAGTTACTTTAGGCTTTGGGGGGCCCTCTTGGATTTCTTATGGGCTTTTTTTTTATGGTCATATGTAAAAGAACGGTTTATATTATGATATAATATAAAGTGAAATTTTTTGTAGAAAAAAAGTACAATAAACTACTTATGTTTTACTCAAACATCTTGAAAACAAGATGAGAATGGTGGTGTATATGTGTATAACTCAATCTCATGTAACTCTTAAAGTATTACAGGAATTGATATGTGACTATACACACTCATACATGTCAATAACTATACACACTCATACATGTCATTAACTACATTAAATAAAATACATTGTTAATAAACAGCCGAAATAATGATATATATTACATCTTTAAATGAAATTACATGGATTACACGGTATATAAACTAATTCTATTTTGTAACTACCCTAGGCTTCCTGGGAGGTTTTTGCAAACCCTGCTCTTGAGNGATATGTGACTATACACACTCATACATGTCAATAACTATACACACTTATACATGTCATTAACTACATTAAATAAAATACATTGTTAATAAACAGCCGAAATAATGATATATATTACATCTTTAAATGAAATTACATGGATTACACGGTATATAAACTAATTCTATTTTGTAACTACCCTAGGCTTCCTGGGAGGTTTTTGCAAACCCTGCTCTTGAGATGAACAAAAATATGTTGAGCCTCTCATTTTTGTTGTAGAGGCTTCTAATTGTTTTGTACTTGCAGTAGGCACGTGTTGTTGTTTCTCTAGATATTTAATTTTCTTTGCATAATTTTTCAAATTCTCTTGCAATCTTGTTTTGTCTTATGCTTTCTTTCTCAACATTTATGCGTTCTTCTTATGTAACCTCTCATCATTGGACTTTTGATTATTTTCAATTTGTTCCTTTTCTATTTTCGATTTGGATCGAATGTCATCCAATTGACCCCTGAGTTTTTTTACTTCATTTTCAAGATCTTGTTCCCTCAAATATTGTTTCTCCGATGCAGTAGAGAAAATCGGAACTTCCTCAATTACTGTTGTACTCTGCATTTTATGTTGCAAATTAACAAATTGGGTTTTCAACTTTTGTATCTACACGCCACATCCCAAATGATGTACCTTTTGGTTCTGCAAGAGTTCATTATTGAGCTCTTTAATATTTTCATCTCTCTCAGCTATCTTCATCTTCAGTGATTCCACCATTGGTGATGGGGCATACAGATCAACTAGAACACTACTTAATGCTTTATCTTCCAGAGACATCTTCTCTTTTCTTTCTATGGACTTTTCCAAGACATTTGAAGGCATTTTTTTTTCTTGACTACCCTAGCTTATATCTTTACCCTTACCCATACCTTGAATTTTACCTTTGTCCTGGTCTTTTTCACCTTTACTCTAACTTTCTATTTCCTTTTCAAGTTCTATAATCTTCTCTTTTGTTGCAGTTCCCTTACTTTTACTTTTCCCCTTACCCATACCCTAACTTTTAACTTTATTCTTACCATTACCACCTTTTTTAGTAAGCATTTTTGTTTCCTTTTTAAGTTCTCTAATCTTCCCATTTGCACTCAGAATTGCCATCTTTCTCTCATTCAACTTATTATCTTGGTTACTATTTTCTTTCATCAAACTGGTCACTTTATTCATATATTCTTCAAATTTGGTTCTACAAATAACAATAATTTCCTCTTTCTCTTTCAAACTCTTTTTTAATTCATCCACCTCTGGATTACTTGCAGTTTGCAATGGAGGTATAATCATAACTTGTGGTTTAATTTTCAATTCTCCTTGAAGATTTCAAATAGTTCTTTTATATGTATCCAATGTCTTACATTCTTTTGTAATGTCGGATACGTCACTTTGTAATCTAACGATAACACGATCTTTGTCCCGTGTTTTTCTACTTGATTCTTGTATTTGATTTGCAATTAATTTTTGCAGATTTGAAATGTTCTTCAAGTATTCAATATTATCCATGTGATTTATTTCACACTTTCCTTCCAGTTGTATATAGAGGAAGAATCCTCCATTGCAACAAGTTTGTAATGCATCATTCTATCCAATGCCCAAAAAACGAATATGTTATCAAAAATGTGTTGGATTGTTCACATTTGAACTTGGAGAGGTAGAATCAACACCCATAACTGTTGCACGAAATTGCAAGTAGTCAGCGCTCCCCAGTGTATCGTGACAAGGGACTAATCGCCTCTCGTAGATCCTTCAAATCTGGCGGTTACCAATCACCTGCAGGTTCTTGTGTAACGGTAGCCATACTACCAACAAATGGTATCAGAGCTAGAGGTCATGAGTTCGATACACACTCAACTCGCGCTGAGGGGGAGATTGTTGCAACAAATTGCAAGTATTCAATGCTCCCTAATGTATCGTGACAAGGGACTAATCGCCTCTCGTGGATCCTTGAAATCTGGCGGTGGTGAGTTTACCAATCACCTGCGGGTTTTGGTGTAACAACAGTCGTACTACCAACAATAGCAAGGACATTATACTCAAGTAATGCCATTTTAGGAGGAATTATATCGATTATAGTTTATAAAGTAACACAAATATCATCATTGTTTGTTTCCATATAATGGTCCATACCTCCATGCTCCTCAGCTTCATTCGTAGATTCATGTAGGTCTCTTAAAGTTTTGACAGCATTAACTTCATCTCAGGAAATTGTATTAGAATTGATTTCCCACACCATCAATTGCAGTCTTTTCAGGTACTTAATCAATGGGTTTCTTTGTTTTTATCTCCTAATATATGTTTTAATATGGCTTGTTTGGTCGTCGAGTCAATATAAATCAATAATTATCTGTAGTGTGCCCGGGAAACTGAACTTAATCTTGTTTTTTAACTTTCTTCAAGGGCATAATGTAATTTTTTAGCCAATATATGAGGGACATCTACGGCCTTGTCTTCAACCCAATAAATGGCTAGTCTCATGCAATCACCAAAAATATCAGTCTTGTGATGATTCATAATTTTCCTAAGGACAATTTGAATCAAAGACTTGTATAGTCCCTGGGGAACATCTCGCATTCTTAAACTGTTCCTGGGAAAATATACCTTTTTCCAACATATTTTACTGGCCATCTCAATCTTTTCTACCTTGGGATTTTTTTTGGAGTTAAATGTTGCTCCCCCTCTACGTGGAATTTTTGTTTCTCTTGCAAGCAAATCATCGTCTAGGTAAAGGCTCTAGCCAAATAGTTTCAGTCCATAGTTATGTCATCATAATTAGCTATGGCCATATTAATCTCATCATTTCGAAATGGAAGGGTCCAAACATAAAATCAAAAGCCTATGTTCTTCTCAGGATATTTAGCATACATGTTCGACAATTCATTGTGCACACTCCTCGAAATTTTTGGCAATGAACTTTTCATCTTGGGAATCGCATGTTTCAACTGCTACACCCATGGTAGAGGACATCCATGTTTCAATTGTCACCATGGTTTTATGGGTTCAAAGTTGAAATGGTTTTTTGAGTAAAGCATGCTAATAGGAATGGATGTTGAGGAATGGAAGTTGTGGAATGCACGCTCATAACGAGGAAACCCTTGGTAGGCAACTGACTTTTTTTTAAATGATTTAGGGTTATATTGGTATATTTTTATATACATCACTTTTGATAAGAAAAGGAAATTAATATTTATCGATAAGATATTATTTATCACAAATAACACTTTTACAAAACTTGTCATGCATTTCTATAAGCACACTCAAGTAGATTTATAGCATTTTATAACAATGGACCTGGGATTTTTTAGAATTAATGAGAACTTTCCATCCTCTAAATGAGGGGAAGTACTCGGGGGTTTTCCCCAGACATTGTAACTTGGAAAATAAAAAAAATGATTTCCAGAATGTGTCAGGGTAATTTTTAAAGCAAAATTACAAACGTTGCCAACTATAATACAAACACACACACTCAATATCAAATTGAATGGTAAGCAATATATCTTGCATGCATTTTAAATCAATCATAGGTGTGGGAGACTTACAAGTACTTCAAATTTATAATATTTTGGGACTCACGCAACAACTCAACATACAAGGTTAACTACAAATGTGTGTTTCCAAACAGCTTGTCAAACATGGGTTAAGGGTTGTTATAAGATATGCCATAGTAGCATCAATCATACAAAATGGATCAACATCCATTTTCATTCATCTTCCTATGCAAACCATTAAAATGGGCTAAGGAAGAACCATTTAGGGTTTAGGCCAGCATAGGGTTGCATAACATGTCTAGGGCGTACATTTGTATAGTGCAGGTGTGCATTTTTCATTAATAATCTCTGCATATCCCTCCTTACTATGTAAACATACAATCCCATGCCATCAGCATGCAATTTTACCTTGAGACGTGCATTTTTTCCTTGCAGGGCGTGCATTTTCCTAAATACCCTATTTTCATGTAATTTCATAAGGTCAACATAAAATTACTAACACAAGGCATGCTTTTTTCTTCCTAGGGCGTGCATTTGTCGTTTGCCCTGTTTTCATGCATTTTATGCATTTTTTCCTTTTTAGGGAGTGCATTTTTCACCATGAGGCATGCATAATTTACCTAAAAGAATGGATGTTTCATAAACCTATATATCCATGATACAATCATACCAATTTCACCATTGGGCGTGCATTTCCCTCAGTCTGGTGTGAATTTCCCTCAGTCTTACTTGTATTTCAACAAGGCCAGTTTCAACTTGAGACGTGCATTTTTCCCTTATAGGGCGTGCATTTTCCCTAATGCCATGTTTTCATGTAATTTCATAAGTTCAACATACAATTACCAATACAAAGCGTGCATTTTTCTTCCTAGGGTGTGCATTTGTAATCCACCCTGTTTTCATGCATTTTATGCATTTTTCCTTTTTAGGGCGTGCATTTTCCACCATGGGGTGTGCATAATTTATCTAAAAGAATGGATGTCTCATAAGCATATATATCCCTGATATAATCATACCAATTTCACCATTGGGCGTGCATTTCCCTCGGCCTTGCATGTATTTCAACAAGGCGAGTTTTAACAATTTGACCTCTTTGTTTTACAAGGCAGTTTTTACCCTTTATGCATAATAGAAGGTTTTTGTCTAAAAATTCCCACTATGTCCTATAAAATGCAAGCCTAAGGCATAAAATATTTTATGCCTTATTGTAGGATGGATACGTTACAATTTCCCACCCATCCAATCCTCATTGTTTCCATTACTAATTTTTCATGCCAACCATATGGAAAATAATGGAAGGATTAATTAGGTTTATTTTGTTGCATAAAACCCTAATTTAAGCTTGTTATAGTCTCCACATCTAAAAATGCACACTCACACAAAAGAAATACATGGTTTTTTTTTAAACTCTAATTTTTGCCCTTGTATCAAAATGCACACCTAGGTCTTAAAACACCTCCAATTTGAGTGATTCAAGTTGTTGAGGGTGTATTATATAATTTACACTTGTGTACGTATTTTTATTTTCATTTTCAAACATAAATGTGGTTGTTGTGTAAAAGAGGCAAAATCTACCTTGTAAATTGAAAGACCAAAACAATAGAAAGTCACCTAATGAAAATGCACGCCCATGCTTCTATATAGCTCCAAATTTAGTTATAAGATATTTGGGGTGAATATAATAACATTATAAATCTAGCTATATCACCCTAAATGCAATTTCAAATGAAATAGGACTTCTACCTTAAACAAAGATTGAAGACTTTTTATAAAATGGAGGGTAAAACTGTATTTCTGTAAAATGAACACCCAAGCCTCATATGACCTCCAAACTGAGTGATTCAAGTTGTGGGGTTTGTATTTTATCATTTTACATATTATAATACATTTAGTTCTTCATTTTCAAACCAAAAGCCCTCTTCTATGCATAGAGGCTAAACATTGCCTTGTAAATGCAAAAAAATGCATAAAGGGAAAAATGCATAACAAAGTATGAAAACAAGGTATGACGAAAAATGCATGCCCTGCCAAGAAAAGTCCATGCATGTTGTTGGTAATTTACATGTTACAAGTTACAGGACTATGGATATGTTGTAAACCCTAAAGACTGCATACTAAGGTGATATCTCAAGTCTTTTCCCTTTCCCTAATTTCAACAATATTGGATTTTGACCCAGTGTGAAAGGTTGGAGGATGCATGCCAACCATTTAACAAAAATGTTTACAAATGTTGGAAGGATGTTCCCCAACTGTTTGATGAAATGGAAACCATAAAAAAATTTCCCTTTCCTTTGATTCCTCTCACATGGGGTCATAGCTCCTCTTCCACTCTATTATGTGCCTTATGTTTTTTGTCCTATAGAAATGCATTTACATGTGTGAAATTGATATAATATATTTGTATATTATACTTATATTGCTTCATCGGATTTTATTGTAAAAATTAATTACAATTCCATATAACATTACTCCAGAGGAAAATGATAGGACGCTTCAAATTTCATTTGTGGCATTGGAAGCAAAGGGTGATAGGAAATGTTACTGCACTTGCAATCAATGCAGGGGCTTCAATAGAAGAATACTTTTAATAACAACAGCTGAAAGGCATTATAGACCATTTGGACACGTTGAAGGGGGGTGTGAATATCATCCCTTGGTAATTTAGTACTCATTATATGTTTTTGTATTGATTGTATTCGTAGAACTTTTTATCCTTTCAATATTCATTACATACACTAATATCATTTGATTGTTTGTAATTATAAAGAATGGGCATCTTAAGTGCAATATTGGGAATGTGCCAAGTAGTAGTCGAAATCATGTCGTACACATTGAGGAAGATGGATTGAATATTGGGGATCAAGTTAGTCCTATGGAAGAACATGACAATGATAATACTATAGTTGAAAATGATGTAAAAATAGATTGATCTAGGACACCTTTGCTCCAATGGATGGAAATTTTGAWGATATTCATGATGTACCTTTGATTGAGAAGTCACAACAACCCATTTATGAAGGCTCTTTGAGGACAAATCTTCTCTCTGCTATATTGTTGTTGGTGAACTTGAAGGTATTGAATGGTTTGTCAACACTTTTCTCACCCGGATCCTAAGGTATGTAATATAACTCATCACATATATATAAAAGCTTTAATTTTGTTTTGTTTCTCTATTATTAGTGTTAATAATTAATGTGTAAATTAAGGATGCAATATTTAATATTATTATTCTTTACATTAACTAGTTATATTTTGTGTTGTGGATTGCTAGGTGAATTTCTCCTACCATCATCAAATAATTTACCTCGCACATACCGAGAATTATCTACCATTATGAAAGATATTGGAATGGAGTACATGTTGAATTGTATTGAATTGAATTATCTAACAAAAATGTGTTAGCTCTACTAAATTGTATAATTGAATTCAGTAGGTTGCCATAATATGAGCACCTAAAAATAGCTCATTTGTTTGATACAATGCATATCGGGAAGAATGTAACATAAACATTATGGATAATCTTAGATGGAAGGAGTGACAAAGAAAAAATTGGCAAAATTTGTAGCGACAATCAAGAAGCCAATAATGCAATTAAAAATGTGATTAATTCAAATAGTGATGGACATCAAGATAGTCTTCCATGGTTATTTACAGAGCAACAAAGCAATGGCGTAAAAGAGGTCATTAGGAAAAATAAATTCCCACGGGATTTGCTTCAAACATAAATAATATATTAACAAAGAAAGGTGAATTTGGTGGGATAAAAAGTCATGACTGGCATACCTTCATTATGGTAATTATTTTGTTATATTTCTATATTGGTATACATCTTTTTGGTAATTTTGTGTTTACTTTTTTGTTATACTATGTTCTCCCTCTAATGTTTATAATTATTCCTTTTTTGTTACAATATGTTCTACCTCTATCTCTTCCAGACAACTTTGACAACAACATAAAACAAGTCATATATGATCTTGGAAAGTACATGAGGTAAGTAATGATTTCTATGAAAATTATTTGTTTCAGAACTTGTTCACATGTGTTTTACTTGCAATGTATATACTTAAACCTGTAATTTTCTTGCATCATGTGTAGGTGGTTGTGATCTAAAGAAGTCCATAAAGAATATATAAGGTATTGGAGAAGAGAACTTCCTCACCTAATGTGTGAAATGAAAAAGTACCTACCTCCAACATTTTTCAATGCACAAGAACACTACCTCATATGTCACCAAGTTGAGGAGATTGAAATATGTGGACCTGTACACACAAGGTCAATGTGGATGGTGGAGAGGCATTTGAAATCATTGAAAGCCTTTGTTAGACAAAGAGCACGTCCTAAGGGTTCTATGGTGGAGGGATATATGGTATATCAATCATTGATGTATATTAGTCGATATCTTCCTAAATTAGTAGGAAATATGAATCTTCCTCTCATTTGGAATGTCAACTCCATCAACAAATTTGAAGGGGAGGTCATGTTGGGGAAAGGTAGAATGAGGAAAGTGAAAGGTAATTAGATCATAGAGATATGCAATACTTTTGTTTATTCATTTTTATCTATATCCTACCTATTTAATTTGTATTCTTCCATAAATTATTAATCTTTTCCATGGTACCTAATTATTGATGAATTGTTATTTTTTCATATAGTTGGTCGAGAGTGGAATGCACTACATTTATACATTACAAACAATCTTGATTGGATGAAGGTATGGATAGAATGATGTATACAATGTTATGGTAGATTATCATGGGAAGGGGTCAATACATTGGTTAAAGAGGCTCATTGTAATCAAGATACCAATATGACACAAAGGGAAATTTATTTAGCATATGGTTTAAATGATAAACGAGCAAGCATATTCACCAACATTTTTTACTTATTTTCCATTATATTAATGTATGTTGTCTATTATTTTCTTAAAATATTTACTTATTCTAAATATGTTAATTAATTGACAAATTGCATTTTTTGTGTGTTGGACATAATGTAGTTGAAACACCACAAGGCTATGTGGTGCAATGGATGTAAATTTCGCATCAAAAAGTTGGATGACTGGAAAAAAAAAAAAAAAGCTTTGATTGTGGCATAACTGCAATATTTCAGGTCACTAATATTCCTTTAGACGTGACAGGCATCCAGAGGTATTTGAAAATAGATACAATGTGTATTTGAATGATATACTTGAATGTGACTTTAAATCCTTTAAAGTAGTATTGTTCAAGGTCAAATGGTACAAGTTACAAATGAATGAAATTGAACCTGAAAGAACTATTATTGATCATGAGAATGGATTTACCATGATTAATACAAGGATGCTTGAGACGAGTACTGAGCTTTATGTTCTTCCAAGCCAATGTGAGCATGTCTTTTACTCGGATGTTCTAGGTAAAGTGGGATGGTAATATGTTGTTAGATATGATCCAAGAGGAAGGCATGTACAGTATAATGCAGCAGAAGAAGATGATGCAAAGGAGCAAGTAGATGTGTTATATGAAGAACACGAGGAAGATGAGCTAGATGTAGATGGCAGTGTTCTCGATGATCATATCGACGATGAAATTATAAAAAATGACATTGACGATGATGTTGCTATGCACAATCCTTTCAACGTCAATTTTGAATTGGATTCTGAACTGGATGATACAAATTTGGAGTTGGATGAAGAAGCATATCAATGATATTGAATTGTTGAAATGTAGTTCGGGGTATGTAATTATATATTTTCTATGATTTATTCTCTTTAAAGTATTTTCTCATATGGGTTAATTGTTTGTTGTTAAGTTTTATGCCATATTATTGTATGTATCATTGGTTGGTTAGAATTCATTGACCTTGATTTCTCTCATAACCCACCAACCTATATCCTCCTAACCCATTTTGATCATGTGTTGATTGATTTTAACTATCAGTAAATATTGATAATCTACCAAAACTTTTTAACCCTCCACCTAGTAACCTTCGTAACTTTCTAACCTTCCACCCTCATCCACCATATGAATCATGTGCATGCTCCAAAACCACTACCCAGGCCCTAAATGAAATCTTTGAGATGAAAGTGTCAAATGGAATCCATTACAATGTTTAACACGGAAAATATTTTTTGGTGGACATGGTTTATGGTCATGGGTTAGAAGTTAGGGATTGAGGGGTTAGGTGTTTAGGGGTTAAGGGCTTTAGTGGATATAGGGGGTTAGGGGGGCTTAGGAGTTAAGGAGGTTATATAAACTATATAACACATATTATTTATGAATTTAAATATAAATTATGTTACAAACAAATAACAATTAAAAAAATATATATATATATATATATATATATATAAAACAAACAAAAATATAATAAAAAACAAAACTCAAAGATAAAAAACACACTATGGTGCCAAACCCCCAATAAAATAAATCCAATCAAAACCTGTTGACCACTGCATTGATCTACCCCACCTATTAGTACAGAGAGTGCACAGAGGAGCAACCCACTAACATTTGCATTGGATATACCCCACCTGTCAGTAAGGAGAGTGTGAAGAGGATGTAATAGCTATCCATGAGATGATACTAAATAATATTTAATAATTTAAACACATGCCTTAAGTGTAAACAAAATTTTATACTTTCATAGATGGAATAACCTACAATATATTCATAACTCTTTTACAATTTTTCCAATGCTAAATATTCCAAATTTGAATCCAAATATATGAATATAAATAAGAGGATGATATAAATAAGAAGTTAACTTTAAGATAAAAATATTTAAATAGAAACATAACAAAAAATACCAAGTGATATACCTCCTCCCTAGTATGTTGAAGATGACCATTTGCAATGTAGTCCTACCAGTAGTAGGAAGATGCTTCCAAGCATTCCTTTTTTTTCCACTTGCCCAAAGGGAAACGACTGAATCCTCTCAACCAACTAAGAGCCTAGCTGACTTCCTAGCTCCAAGAAACCTTATGGTTTCTTGGCTCTTTGTGCCCATGAGTCCAAGAACAACAAAGCACATATTCTCTAAGAAGACTATCACAAGAATTATATCTTCCAAGAATTATTCAACCTCTCAACATGCTCCAACCTCTCAACTTCCTTCCCCTTTTACCACCACTTCCTCTTCCTATTTATCAAGTTTTCATACCCACTTCCCCAAGTATCCTCAACCACCCTCATCATTATCCATCAACCTCCCTTATCCAATTGTTTTTTGGGAAAAAGATAAAATAAACTAAAATATAAATGACTTACATAAAATAACAATAAATAAAATGAAAAGTTTTTCTTCTCATGTTAGCTTATAAATGCAAATTGACAATTTTCCCCAAATGTACATGAAAACCGAACATACTAATTTAATTCATCATACCAACCATCAATCTAAGTAAAAGAAGATATTAATGCTACTAGATATTTTTGTATGCAATGTAATTTACATAGTCATTAAACCATTCAATTAAATACTTAATCATCTAATTTAGTAATTAATACATTAAGTAGTTCTACATGTGTACATGTGTAGGGTATGTGTGCATAGCTAGCGGACACATATCTTATGCATGTACTAACGATAAAAAAGCATTGCCTCTAGTGCATAGTTCTTGTATGATAACACCAAGGCATGGAAGACAACAAATCAAGTAAGTGCATCATTTAATAATATTAACGAACAAAATTACAATAATCCATCAATAACTCATTATCACACTTAAAATATCAAAAGGGAATCAAAAGAGGGCTTTAAACATGGTAGGGACCAAGTGAGTAAACAATAGTAGTACATCTAATCCCCAAACGATATTCTCAACTAACATCGAAGCATCCTTCCTTCCTAACCTATTTCCATCTTCCATCCTATCATTTCCTTGGTTGGACTAACTCGGAGCGTCAACTATATTGACCTAACTCCAAATAGAACCCATAAGGGGAAGTGTCATACATATCGACCAAGCTTCCCCAGCAAGAAACTAGCATTCACCATCACACGTTTAGGGGAACGTGACTTCACACATTCCTCCCACAACTCTAGGTTTCGGAGGATAAACGATGGGAAATACCTCCACCCCTCCTCATAGAACTAGGGTCAACAGCCCACATCAAGCCATGATGAGAAACTACAGTTCTTAGAGTCACGTCATCAAACAACCACTCTGGGAAAGTTGTGTGTCCTGTCAAAACCACACTTACCACAAATCATAGAAATATTTCAAATCATAAATTAAATAATAAGTACAACTTATAGCATATGTTATCTTCTTGATGTCTATGACATCCAAGTTACCTCAGCACTACAGTCATTTGTCTATCACATAGTTCATCAACATGTAGGTTAGTTCACCAATAACTCATATCCATGCATATACATCACAATTTTGTATAAGAATCCATATATGTATTGACATTCAGTTGAAAAAATTATGTTTATTTTTATCATGCCTTGCATCTATTATACATTCACAACATAACTTGAACCGGTATCCATGTACCAAAATTCCACATTTAAATTTGCATGTTTGAATAATTCTCATAACTATCATCATTATGAACATATAAAAATAGAATAACATTATGTGGCACATAAATAGGTTCAGATATACACATCTAAAATGTTTATATCAGTCTAACTAAGTTCAAAGAGTTACTAAACAATGAATTACTAAGATGTGTAAAATTGAAGTTATAACTACCTAAGGCCAAATATGGATTGTTGCATAAACCCACCCCTCAAGAAAATTCACCCTGAATTTATGGTCATTGTCAATATAAGGAAAATAACAAAAAAAAATCATGACACAATTTCTATGTGTCTTCTATGATAACAGACCATGTGTTATATTGGTCCCATTGGACCTTCACTTGATTAAAACATGTTGAGTCTATTAATATATTAATTGCACTATACCTATTTACCAATAACCCTACTATGTCTCAAATCTATGTTGTTACCACTTGTAACTTAATTAATGCAAAGACACACTTATTTTATAGATTTATTCATCCTAAGTTCCATATAGGATCCTAATATATAAATTATAGTATATTGGTTTGATCACCAGTTAGAACCTTAGCTCATCATCGGTTCTCTAGTTAAGTGAATATTATATTGAGTTCAATATAAATTTCATCATGTCACACATACAATCCCACCTTGGATACCTTGATAATTATAAACAATCATTATTGACTTTGATTTATTACTCTAGCTTGACAATATATATGCCATCACTCATGAGATTGGCATAGAAAATTTTTCCATGATTACGAACATGGACTAAGGTACTGCTAATTTATTACTATATGATGTCATCACTTCAAGTTTTGTTTGGTCATTGTCCTCAATCTCACTCTTTTCTTAAGTTATATAAATTGGATCTTCAACCAAGTTAATTGTCGAGTTCAGAATTCACTTCATCGTAGTTGAGGCAAATCATGTTGTCTATCAACAATTCACTATTTACAAACATGTTTATACACAAAGAACACCATGTTGACATGTGGGTTAGCAAACATTTTTAGATCGAGAATAAATTTACAATAATGGTTCATTCCAAAATATTTAGTCACTTGTCCTTAAGGTCTTCATCTCTCACAATTGTACTTTGTATGTCTCAAAATTATGCTCTCTATACCCACATGATACTTAACATCTATGGCCTCTAGCTCCTTTCTTCTCCCTCTATATCACTTTCAAGTTCTTTCCCCCTACTATGAAAGAAGTTTAATAATGGGAAGCACGTTTATGTCATTCCTCATCTATCTTTTTTTTTTAAACAAATTTTCTTCATAGGACAAAAAAAAATCCTTCTTGCTAGACGTATTAATGCATTTCAAGATGTGAGATCATGTTTAGATAGCTCACCCCTCTTACAAGGGACTCATGCATAATAATCCATCACAGTCCATTGGAGTCGCTGCTACCAAATACATTTATGGGCGAAAGTGTTTCCCGTCCCCAAGGGATACCCCCTTGTCACAAAGTGATCTCTCTAAAGCACATCAGCTCCTTCCATGGGCACTGATCTCTTCATTCCTTGTTCTTAATCAACTAGTGTTAGCTAATATACTTATCACCCCTCTTATTAGAGTCACCAATCCTTCACAAGGTATATGTGAACTCCATTACTCTGGTACGATTAAGTCAACGCAACAATTAAACATGAGTTTACTCAACATCATGTTGGCCAATAGAAATTTGTCAATATACCCCATTACACATTATGATATAAATAAACATATTGGACATCACGATATTTCACTTATTGTTCTAAACTTAAGTTCTAGGTTCACAACATAGGCCCACTTACATTATCCCTTGAATGTTAGTAGGAACATGGAACTAGCATAAGCACCCGCTAGAACGCTATGTTGTCAATGTCACCATACTAACTTGAATAATGATTGAATATAATCCACAATTCTTGCTATGGCAAACTCGACACTACACCCTTTCTAGGGGCAAGGTTATTTCCCACACACACTTAACTACAGAGGTGTCTTATGTGCATAAGTTATACTCCTAAGCTAGCTAAACTTCCATATATTGCACCCCATATCAATTTATTCAAAATTTTGGTAGTGTTTCCTTTAATTGACCAATTATCATATAACCTCCTCTCTTGGGAGAACAAATGTTGTTGTATAAAACCACATATCTTCTCATCGACAACACATAACACATAAGAGTTATGTGGGGGAATCATCATTGGTCTCCACTCATAACAAAAGAACACCAAGATAGCCTACAACTTGTTGACCTCCTCACGAAGTCGACCCTTTCATTACTCGCAAGTAATCAATGTCCCTCTTACAATATCCAAAACAAATAATAAAATATATAATTTATTTTACCACTCTCGTTAAATGATATCACTTTTATCAAATTTGGAGATACTTAAATAATAAGAGATCTCATTGTTGTCTCCTAACCCTTTTATTTTGTTTGCCTATGATTGATGTTTCATGTTGAGAACTAAAAAGCATTATATGTGTATGTGTGTGTGTGTGTGTGTGTGTGTGTGTGTGTGTGTGTGTGTGAGAGAGATAGACCCACTCCACTTTGTTTCCACAAATGATATTTTTCTTTCGAAAGCTTCACTTTGACATTTCGAATCATAATAAAAGTTGATATGGGAAGACATCCACTACAATAAAACAAAATAATATGATAAGTCAATGTCATAACATAGGTACTTAAGCATTTATTTTTTTCTCTTGTATTGCTTATTATTAAAGTTTCCCTTCTCGGTATGACTTGTCCACGATTTATTTCCAAATTTTATAATGTAAGTACTTAAACATTATTGAATTTGTATCA
>JASDQU010102277.1:316430-329164 GCA_032191745.1 Picea mariana
TATATATATATATATAATTTTTAAATTACAAACCTACCATTAATAACGAAATAGTGTAAACTATCACTAGTTTCTTCTAGCTACTCCCAACCGGTGGCTTACCAAGATCTTACTAAAGTTTTTGATTGAAACTTATTTATATCACACACCTTTAGTGAAAATTAAAAGTAGATCGCATAAGTGTAATGGCAGTATATTTTGGATGGATGTATTTTTCTTTTACATGTCTTAATACAAAGATAATCAAAATAACATGAAAACGTGAATCTAAAACTATTACTTTGCAATTACATTTTATTTTTGGCTTGTCAATACATGTAATTATTTTTGCACTTTTTTTCCACGAGAAAAAATGTGCTTTATATTCATAAGGATATAAAAATATACAAAGCTATCTTTGCGAAAGACAAATACATGAGAGAGTATTGTGCTTATGGATCGATGCAGTCCAAACTATCAAAACTACATGTTCCTTGACTCTACTATGATCGGCTTCCAAATCAAAAGGGATGCAAAAAATAAAACAGAAGATGGCAGAAATCAAAGTTTGATCATGATGGTTGGTCCTTCATTGCCATCCTCCCACTTTGTAAAACGGATTTGGCCAGGTGGCATATGCAAAGCTTTTTTAGATAGGGTATCTGACTCACTGTTTTCCTCTCTGTAGATGTGAGAGAAAGAGAGCTTTCTTATCGAGAGTGTGGCTTCTTGGGTTCTCTCTTTCCAGCACTCAAGGGCTGCCACATGGAAATTTGCTTGACCCTTTAGCCAATCAATAATAATTTTGGAGTCTCCAAGAAGTAAAAGCTCATCGGTGTGCAGGCGACATGCCAGAATGAGAGATGCCCACACTCCCAAAAGTTCTGCCTTCATGTTAGTTCCTTGTCCGCAGTTTAGAGTCCAGCGGATGCATGTGTGAGAGTTTAGAGCGATTTTTCCTCCCGCCCCACAAAGAGAGCCTCCTTGTTGTGTCGCGCCATCGAACTAGGCAACATCCCTGTCAAGTGGAATTGCAAGTTTGTGTCTGAGGGATGGCGGATCCTTTAATTTGTTTCCTGAAGTGGCCACCTCGGCAAGAATGATAGTTACCACTCTTTGTATCGATGGTGGCGTCTCTTCAAATAGCGCTGAGTTTCTGGCCTTCTAGATCTGCCAGCAGAGATAGACTGGAAGCAAAGTATGGTTCTTGTTGTCACCAATCCAGTTGCGAAAACAGAGGGGCACACTGGAACCTGTCCAAGGCGTGGTGAGATTTAGCGCTGAAGATATAAAATGCCAAACTGAGCGGGTGAAAGAACACTGTAAGAAGATGTGGGGAATTGATTCGCTGTAGTGTTTGCACAGGATGCAACGGTTTGGGCCCTCCTAGCCACGGACTTGCAGCTTCTCCCAAACCAGAAGTTTATTTTCGATCAGAAGCCAAGCGAAGAGTTTAAGCTTCAAGGGACAGTCACCCTTCCATATCTTCTGGCGCCAGCTTGCATTGATTGAAGACCGGAATTTTGTAGCCAAAGCCTGATATACATTTTTTGCAGTGAGAAAGCCGATACAATCCCCTCCCGTCCAAATGAGGGTATACGGCCTCTCTTATAGGCGAATGCCTGCATCCGTTAATTGCTGGATGAAGCCGTCCCATTCAAATTTTAACATGGAATCAAGCTGTAGATATGTGCCATTGAGCCAAAGTTCACCTAACTGTCCCCCACTAGACGAAATGCTGAATTGATGCAAGAAAAATAAACTCTTACTGTGTAGGTGCGCCAGAAGTGGAGGAGAAAGCATGGAATTTCTGCCCAATCCCAGAATGTTGTCTCTATCGACTTCAATCAAGTAAACATTGCCCGGTTTCCACGAAATCCACTGAAGAATGATCGGTAGGGAATTAGAGAGATGTTTCCAGGTTTGTGAGCTTCTAGTAGGTCGCTCCGAGGCGGATCTGATCCAGATTTGAACAGGAAGGTGTGGGAAATACTTTGCTTTGATCACCTTACTCCATAGGCCGGGTTTCATTAAAATTCTCCAAAAGGTGTTAGCCGAGAGCGCCCTATAAAAGAAAGGCAGATTTCTAAGACCCCAACCTCCCATCAATTTGGGTTTTGAGATTATCTCCCATCTACAGAGGTGAAATCCTTTGTTCTTCTTGCTGCCGGTCCAAAGGAAGGTGAAGACAAGTTGACGAAGGGTCTTCAGAACAGAAGCAGGGATGCGAGCTAATGCCATCCAAAAAACCGGGAGGCTTTCCAAGACGGCTTTTATAAGAACATATCTGCCTCCCAAAAAGAGCATTCTGTTGCACCAATTGTGAATTCTACATTCAAATTTGTCAATAAGCCAGATCCAGCCTTTTTTTGTATAGCTAGATGATTTTATAAAGTAGCCCAGGTAGGTGAACCCCTCCACTAGCTTGAGAGAATCAATTCCGAACAACTCTTTTAAATCTGTTTGCACATTCTCTTGTGCATTCGATACCAGGAAGACGGACTTGTGGATATTGGTCTCTAAACCTGAAACAGAGCAAAAGGTGTTAATGATAGAGTGAATGATGGTCCATTCAGCTAGATTGGCAGTAGTCATGATCAACACGTCATCTACAAAAAGTATATGCAGAATATGAGTTAGCCCCGAGACTTGCACTTGGGAAGGCATGCTAGCATGGTGGTTGTTATCCTCAACGATGGGACGAGACTTCCCTCAACCATATTCTTAAACAATTGTGCCCTTTTTCTATTCGAGAATAATATAATGCAATGTAGAAAGCCTACAACACTCTAGAAACAACCTCTTTGCTATATATTTTTCCTGCCTTATTTGAAACGATGTTGTCTATTTTGCATGCCCAGTTTGAAACGGTCCACAGGGGAAGCAACATTTTTTTCTTTTAAAAGAGAATTTGATTTCAACTTTGATGGGGTATAAAAATACACAGTTTTACCATCTAACCAAACTCGTACTGACTAAAAAAATTAAGCATGTGAGGTATCTATTCAAAAATTAAGCGTTTGATGTATATTTACGTAACTCCACCCACTTCTCTCGGTCTTTCACTGAAGGTAATGGTGTGACCTTATTGTAACTAGCATCAAGGATGAAGAGTGTGCCCAAGCCAAAATTTGTGTTAACATTGTGGATACAATATATTGGAAATTGTGATCACTACACTCGATAAGTCAAAGAAACAAGTCACAGTGGATAATCAATAAGTCAATAAAGCAGGTTACATTGGATATTTAGATATTTGTTGTAGGTGAGCAATTGTTTCACGATAAATCTATGAATGTTGTTGATTCCCCAATTGTTGATATGCTTTTGATTGGATACAGTGGATGGATATCAATATGAACGATGCACAGGGATCAATTGCATATGTTCATGAAGAGCATTAACTACACAACCATCCAAATTATTCCTGCAAGCTTAGTTTTTAATAATATCACTATAGATTCGATAATAAGTATCACTGACTACCTTTCTATGTCACTCAAGCTCTTAAAGAACAAGGGTTGCATGGTAGCTTAGTCCCTGCCAAGTAGATTTGGAAATGGAGATGATAGTTGACACCCTATAATTATTGATGATGATGATTACTGTGAACATGAACAATATGTTAACTAGGGGCTAGTTTCATAGTCTTAAAAGAAATCAATTTGTAAAGATTTTAAATGAAAAAAATTAACATCGATAACTATATCGTTAGAAAGATACGGACTGCTAGGGTTTGGAGCAACTGCAAGATGGGGTTTGGCAGTCGCGACCATAGCATAGGATAGCATGAGCACCAAAGGGGGGAGTAAGGGTACCCCCTCATACAAACAGGTAGTGGTGGACGGAGGGAAAGGGCCAAGAGGCGTAGTTTTCAAGGCACCAATGACAGGCACCTCGGGATCAAACCCAGAAAAAGGTCAGGAAAGGAACCAGGGAAAAAGCGAGTGCATGGGAAAAGATGCCAGAGAAACTCAGAGTGAGGCGCAAGAGACAGGGAAGCCCAACAGGACAGAAGGGCGCAACCCGTGCAAACCCAAAACAACAATGATACCCAAGGTGATACTAGAGGATCCGCAAACGCAACTCTACAGGAACCAGATGAAGACGCATGCACTAATCTGTAAGTTCATGGGTTTGTGGCCCACAGAAAGAATGTTGTGCAGCTGGATTAAATATCACTAGAAGCCAAACAGAGAAGTAGAGCTCCACCTGGGCTCGAAAGGCTTCTTCACAGCAGTATTCATGAACCTGGAGGACAGGGATAGAGTCTTTGAGGGAGGTCCATACTTCCACGCCTCAGCAAGACTGTATATGCAACCATGGAAGGAAAACTTCTCCCCAGAAAAAGAGACTTTCAAAAAGGTGTTGGTCTGGGTGAGATTTTATTCCTTACCCTTATACTATTGGTTGCCCTCTACTTTCGAAGCAATAGGAAACAAACTGGGGAAATATGTGAAGACCTCAGAAGCCACCCTAGAAGGGAGATATACATCTTACGCAAGAATTTGCATAGAGATGGATGTGTCTGGAGCACTCCTAGAAGCCATAAGTCTGGAATTCAGGGATGAGGAATGGATCCAAAACATAGATTACGAACAGATCCCCTTCAGATGCAGAAGATGCCATGAAAATGGCCACCTGATCAAAGAATGCCCTCTTAATAAAAAACAGGAAGTGGAAAACTCCAAACCACAGCCAAATGAGGATGGGTTTATAAAACCGAACCCCAGAAGCAGAGCAAACAAAAAGCAAAGTAAAACCCCAGCAGAAAATAAACCGGAGACTCAGAATAAAATGGAAGGAAGGGACAAAACCAATAAAGGCGCAGAAGACAAAAAGGATTCGGAAAAAGCTCAAGAAGTCATAGAACAAGCAACAAACAAGCCCATCGATCGGCCAAGTAACAAGAAGAAACAGGGGAGTTGCGCAACCTCGATGGATGGAGAAAACAGAGACGACAACACCCCCATGCAAGAAGCAAAGGGAGATAAGGAAATGACCCTCAGCAAAGTAGGCACGAAAGATCCTGATCTCAGAGACCTTGTGGAAAAGGAAGGGATAGATCTCCTGAACATACTAGAGCAATGGAAAAGATAGGGAGTAGACAACGTACCAACAGAGCAACTTGACCGCATTCAGTACCTGTTTCTCCTAAGGGAGGAAGCCAAATATAGAGGACTAAAGCGCACACATGGGGAGATAGGACACCTAGGAGTCAAAGTCAGCGAGGGACAACCACAGCTCTCACCCTAGCAGATGAGGAGGAAAAAAGGTAGGAAATCAAATAGCGTAGCCCTACATGAGCTTGGAGTGCTACTGATAAACTTGGGTAAGATCAAGAAACTCTTCCCCAACTCCCCCCCACATGTTTAAATGAAGGTTATAACTTGGAATATAAGAGGCCTAAACAGCCCGAGAAAGCAAAGAATCCTTAGAAATAGACTAAAGCAGGAACAACCGGATCTATGTTTCATTCAAGAGAAAAAATACACTACAGACACAATGGAGGCAATCAGTAAACAATAATGGCGCAAGTACAAGATGATGGCTATCGGAGGCCACCAAATGGCAGGAGGTATTCTCACCTTGTGGAACCCACAAGTATTGAGCCTAATAGCAGCCGAAGCGACTAGGCACACCCTTACGGTTCGCATGCAAATCATTGGAAACACAGAGGTGATTCTATGCACTAATGTGTATGGGCCCCATGTGTCAGAGGAAAAGAGAGGAATGATACGAGACTTAGAAGACCTTAAAACCCAATCCAACAACCTCTAATGAATCCTGGCAGGGGACTTCAACATCATCACGTCACTTGCGGAGAAAAAAGGAGGCACGAGAAGATTGGATAAGGATGCAGAAGAATTCTCAAAGGTCATAGACACAGCGGAGATGGTAGACCTCAAAACTAATAATGGCCAGTTCACTTGGAACAATAAATGGGTGAACCGGTATCAGGTAGCAACAAGACTCTACAGATTCCTAGTATCGAAGTCAATCATTATGCAGGGGCTAACCTTAGATTGCAACATCCTTCCCTGGGGGGGGATCTGATCACTGGCCAGTGCAACTGGAAGCAGGCTTCCAAACCACACCAAAGAACAGACCCTTCAGATTTGAGAAATTCTGAATTGAACACCCGACTTTCAAGGAAAGAATCAAACAATGGTGGCGGGAGGAGCAACCAGAGCAAGGGACAAGGATGTTCAAACTCTATAAGAAACTAAAGTACATCAAATATAAGCTCAAGGAGTGGAACAAGGACACTTTTGGGAATATAAACCAAGAGAAAAACAACATAGAAGAAAAAATGAAAAAACTCGAGGAAACCTGCATTTCAGAGGGCTATACGGAGGATCGGAAAAAGTAAGAGATCCAGATGACATAGGAATGGGAATCTCGATGCCAGCAGGAAGAAACACTTTGCTGACAAAAGTCCCGTATCAGATGGCTAAGGGAAGGAGAGTGAAACACCAAGTTTTTTCATAGACCAACCATGGCCAGAAGAGCCCATAACAAAATCCTGAAGATTAAGGACCAAGATGGAATAGAGTGAGAGTCACATAAGGAGATCGAAACTACTCTTGTAAACCACTTCCATGGGATAGCCCAGGAACCCAACCAAGATAGAACAGAGGCCATACAAAGGATAATCCAGCATATCCCTCGCCTAGTCACTGAGGAACAAACTAACAACCTAAACAAACCCATTGTTGAGGAGGAAATTGACCAAGTACTCCAGAAAATGCCCAATGGGAAAGCCCCAGGTCCAGATGGCTTCACAGTGGAGTTCTTAAAATCCTACTGGGAAATTGTCAAACACGACGTTTATAGGGTAGTGGAAGACTCTAGAAGGTCAGCCTCCATTCTAAAAGCACTAAATGCCACAATGATTACACTAATCCCCAAAGAAAATGAAGCCAAAAACCCTGATCATTACAGACCTATAGCGTTGTGCAATGTGGTTTATAAATAATCTCCAAAGTTATAGCAAATAGATTGAAACCCCTCCTACCCACACTGGTCTCACAAGAACAGGCAGGCTTCATGGAAGGAAGACAAATAATGGACAATATCATCCATGCCCATGAGCTTATCCACACCCTGAAGCTTCAGAAGAGAAGGAGAATGATAATACAACTGGACCTAGCAAAAGATTATGACAAAATTAGCTGGCACTATATGGTCAAGACTTTGGAAGCCTTTGGTTTCACCCAGCACTGGATCAGCCGGATAGTCAACCTAGTATCCACAACAAGCTACTCGCTACTAATAAATGGAGCCCCTGCCAAACCTTTCTGGCCCACGAGAGGCATCATATAAGGAGACCCGTTGTCTCCCTTCCTGTTCATTCTAATGATGGAAGGTCTCAGTCGAAGCATAAAAAGTGCAACTGCAACAGGTGAAATAACAGGTATCAAACCTTTCGAAAATTGCCCTACTTCCACACACCAACGGTTCGTGGATGACACCTCACTTCATGGAATACCCATGGTCAAGGAAGAAAAAGCCTACAAACGAATCCTAGAAGAGTTTGGGGAAGACTTAGGTGTAGAGATGAACCATTCCAAATCTATGATCTTCTTCTTCAATACCAACCCCGCAATCCAAAGAAATCTGACCAACATTTTGGGCTTTGAACACAAAGCACTCCCAACTAAGTATTTGTGCATTCCCCTAACAGACAAAGCTTACAAAATGTCAACCTAGGAAGGAATAATCAACAAGTTATAGGAGCGGGTGAAAAATTGGACGTACAGATCCCTCAACCTAGCCGGAAGACTTATTTTGACCAAGTCTATTTTGCAAGCAATTCCAACATTTATGATGTCTGTTTTCCCAACCCCCCAGGGGATACTACAAAAAATAAGAACCATCCAAAGGGACTTCCTATGGAGAGGAGAGGAAACAAAGAAAAAATGGGCCCTGGTGGCTTGGGAGAAGGTCTGTAAACCAAAAAGAAAAGGATGCCTAGGGCTACAAGACCCGCAAGTGACCAATGACACCTACGGGGCAAAACTCTAGTGGCACTAGGTCAAAGAAATTACTACACCATGGGTAAACCTGTGGAAGGCAAAGTATGCCCCGGATATATGCGACCAGGACAGAATCGGCTTCAGAGGCACCGGGGAAGGTTCAACCATCTAGAGACTAGCCTGGCGCAACAAAGCCTCGATTCAGACACACAGCTTTTGGGAAGTAAGGAATGGCAGAACAACCAGATTCTGGGAGGACGCCTGGGAACAGGAACCTAGAATGGAGAACCCGGACAGGGAGGAACTGAACCTGGAGTTGATCACGCAAGGTAAAACCAGAGTCTACCATTACTGGAAACAAGAAACAGATCGCAACAAATGGAGAATTTGGGACACTCTAACTCCACAGAATAAAGACCAAACTGTAACAACAGTAAAAGAAGTGGAGGAGGAATTGGGGAGACGAAAAATAGCAGTCACGGAAGGAAATGACCAACTGAAATGGGGACAAAAAGACGGCGGGGAATTCAATATAAAATAACTCTGACACTATATCGCGGACCAGGATCAAGAAGACCCGGCGCAACAATGGGATAATCTTTGGAACATCCCCCATTGGCAAAAAATAAAAATTCCAATGGTTAATACTCCACAACCAAATTCTGTCACACACCAACTATGGCAACAAAAAATTTTTTTTGTCTTTTCTTCGAGGGACAAAATCCATGAATTTCTACGGGGACTAGCACAGACCATCCCTTCCCTTATCCTCCTCGGTCAGGTCCTCTTTCAGGATCTTAGTCTACGTCATCTGCCTTCAATAATTCTTGGACAACAAGCACAATAATCACAATTTTGTGCGAAAACATCTTACTGTTGTTCAAAATTCAAAAGGAAAATTTCATAATCTTAGCACAATACCTATTGTGCAGTTTGTGGATCTGTATCCACATGGTAGTTTTGTTATCCATGCTCATTGCTTTCCTTGACGTACCCATTTGGTGCATGATTCCAATTCGATAGTTCACAAGAGTTATCATGACTTCATCTTCCTTTCCAAGGTTTTTCCGCACGAGAGACTACCCACTGTGTGCATGATCCCAATATTTTAGAAGAATTATTAAGGTCTCCTCTTCCTTGTGGTCACTCACCCTCCAGGCCCAGGCATTCCCTTCATTGTTATACAGTCCCTCGAGAGATCCATCTTTCCCTACCAAGGTTTTCTCACATAGGAAAATTTTAGAGACTCTATCGAGTCTTACAGTCGAGGAGTCCCTCATACTTGCTCTGCCGAGGTGTACCTCTGGCTTGTGTTACCTCAACACAATAATTTTCAGGCGATCATGGATTATCACGAAGTTTTCATGGCTCAGTAGTAGCCATGTTCATCATCTTCAACTTTGACAGCCCTCATCTGTCCTTTCTGGACATGTCTTTTCTTCTCACCTGTATCACAAGTATACAAAATTCATGAGACATCATTATAAATTCTAACTTTCAGAATTTTATTGCAAATCTGTCACCCACAGATTTTCCAATCTCACGATTTGTTTTCATATTTGTTCCGCACAAGAACTAGATTCATAATTATGGGACTTTCCTTCCCATAACAGTTTGGCTCAACAGGCAATTAGCCTTCCTTATGGGCTTACAATGTTGCCATATCCACGACCCCTTTGCTTCCTGCATTTTCAACTTCAATCGGCCAAACAACTTGTTAGCTTTTCCATGCATATACATTTTATTGCACCTTTACAACATCGTCCCAACAATTTCAGAATTGTGCATACTTAACAATTAAATTACTTTCTCAAAAAGGAAATACCATTCCTTGCAGTTTGGCTCAGCAGGAAATCGGTCTTCCTTATGGACTTACAACACTGCCATATCCAAGACCCTTTCCTCCCTGCAATTTCATTCTTTACACAACCAAACAATTGTTAGTTTTTCCTGTACATTACCTTTTTCGAAAATCAAGTATACTAACAGTCCAGGTCATTTCATCTATTTAAGGATTCAAAATGAAAAGATACATCATCCCTTACATATGCATCACTCCAGCCTACCAAATTTCCAAAATGTGATTCAGATATCAATTGATTTTAATGAATGCGCCAACATTTGTGGCCACATTCATACCCAATGCACCCTTGCATTGATTTCAAGTTTGTCACATTTTATGACAGGTTCTTGGCCATGGTGCGTTGGAACTTAACCAACCTCTCCACCACATGGCCTATTCGTTTTCATTCATTCTTACAACAGGACAATGCTTCCTACTATAGGTCGATCACGATCCCAAATTAGTACACATGAAACTTAAAAGTTTCGCATGAATGCACCCAAGCATTATTCCTTCATTAATAACCAGGGTGCCAACACTCATGGCCACCTAAATTTGGTTTTCTCTAACGCCTATACAATGTGAGTAGAAATGTTGGAAGTTCCTCCTTCCTCAATGGGAAATCCATTGTCTGTCCTTTATGCAAATATGCATTTCCTTGAATTAATTCCATGCAACATGCTATCTATGAGCACTTTTGTTTCCAATCGTTCCTTGATTGGTCCATGTGTTCATGAAATATCAGTTCATGAATTCTTCTGAGGGTTACAATCGGTCTTTACTACCAGAGGTTCACACCTCCATCATTCAGGTTCTCCTTCTTGAATCATACCCTACTTGGGTATCCATGGCATACCACTGCCCTTTCAATTTTCATGCATAACATGAGACAATAAAATATTTCAGAAGGGTTCTTACCAAATCCCTTCATACCTTGTGCCACATGGGAACGAATATCTTTATACCGGTTCTTGGCTTCTAGCACTCTCTTTCTGATCTCTACCTCATCAACAATGCATTAGCAGGATTTTCACAGTCCTGTTGACAATCTTTCAGCCACAGCCTTCTCCTGGTCATCCTCTGCTTGAGGTTGCCCGTCATTGGCAATTGTCTTCCTCAATAGCTTCAATTCCTTTCTATACATAGCATGCATCATCATAGTCACAATTATATTAGTCGTAATATTAAACCAAATGCATGTATCATAACATTAGAATTCATAAACATCTTCAAAATGTCCTAGCATATCTTCATGCACTTCATCATATTATCTTCAAATGTTTCCATAAGTGCAACACAAACAAATTTCGATTGCATCTTCAGCAATACAATCCTTATCACTATGTGTCAAAACCTTTTTACTTTCATTGGCATACCAGCTTTCTCATCCAAGAGAAAACATAATACTCAGCGAGGAAAGAATTAGGGACTCTCCCCTTCTTCCAACTCTTTCTACACCGCCAAGGCTAGAGTTCAGCCTAGTTGAGTTATCTCTAAGGCCTTATTGTCTTTTCTTAATCACGGCTTCAACCAAGTCTTATCAGTTAAACGTACTCATTTATTCATCTAATCATACTCAGGGGGTTTACTTGCCTCTTACCAACTATACCAGTTTCCACAACTGCGCTTTTTCTGAGCAGCCCTGGGTTAGGCTCATCCTAACTCTTAGGATACTTATTTTGCCCATAATGAATCATGAACATGTGCATCTTGCACACTACCATTCGGTTATCAGAATTGGTCAATATTCTTTTATTAGTCTTCTTATTCATTACATGATATTTTTCAAAATGTAATCCAGGATTCTGGTGTGTATATATAAGCTTGTGGCTTACTGCTTAATTCTCAGCAGTCATTAAGGTTGTGACTTCGTTTTCCTGACAGAGTCTTCACACAGTTCCTCCACAAGGAACTCCTTCAGCATGCAACTTCCTTATTGCATGTCCATCACTATTTGTGATGGCCTCAGCCTTGAGTTAGCTTTAGCTGTCTACCAAATATTCCCTTAAGGAATATAAACATGCATCTTTGTCATGTACCTAATTATGTATTCTGGCTTTGTTAACTTACATCCATGATGTATTTAACCATATTCATAATCCTAAGCCTGCATGTAGCCGTCATAGGCATATTTCACAACCCACATACATCTTTACTTTTAAGATCAGTCAACTCTGGATCGTTCACAATCCTTCTCATGTGATTCCCAAAGGCATAATCATTTGCCTATTATTATGACAACATAACATCTTTGCTCATTTACCCTTCTATCTAATCATATTAGTATTCCCTGAGAAAAGGGAATATAGTCCCCTCAATCTATTACTTGGAACAGAACTTTCGTGACTCTTCAAAATGGGGCCAGCGATGCATCCATAGTATTTGTTTGATTTGGACAAGAGCGATTCTTGCTTTATATTTCCCTCATTTAAGCAATCACCTCGTGTCTTTAGTATACCTATATTCTTACATTATACATGTGCTTGTACATGTAATATCATTCATACCTAACTGGCATTAAATCAGGCTTTATATCAAGAAGCTTCGCAATGCACTGAATCTATGCACTCAAGCATAACACACACAAACCTAACCAAACATTTATAATGCAAGCTCATTGCTTGCACCCCTTCCATGTCATTAACACACATGGATATATCCGACTTCTATATCCTCCCTTTTTTTCCAAGGATCTTCCAAGCATCCTTATGATCACGTATACACATTCATGTATATGTAGGTGCATCTATTGCACCTCTTTACCTAATGCATTCACTTGATAGTTTAATTTCATCATTAGTGTCCTTTAGTTTGAGACTTCAGTCACTTACAGGACTAATCTCATAGTCATACCTCGTGTTGGTGTTGTCTTCTCTCATGGCTATAACCAACCAGGGTCACTTTCCTCTTTATGCGACAACGTCTTAGCAAGA
>JASDQU010102277.1:343182-356808 GCA_032191745.1 Picea mariana
GGGCCACACAGACCAAAACAACCCTCTACCACAAAACGGTGGAGGAGGCCTGGTGAACAAAAATGTTGATAGGCAAGATGAGCGCTGACCAGAAAGAGACTAGCAAAGAAGCAATCAGGGACCACAAGAAGGTGCTCACAGAAATTCTCAGTCACCTCAACAACCTGGAGACCAGTGCAAAAAGACTAGCTAAGGACCAGAGGGGCCAGAAGGAAAAAATGGAACGAATGGCAGGCCAATTCCACCTTTACCTACGCTATGTCCATCACATGGACATCACTCCAGCAGACCGGAGCGGAACACCAGCTTGTATCAGAAAGGCGTGCACGGTGGAGCAAAGGAAGGAGAACGAGGCTAGAAAGGATGGAGACGAAAGGCATCCCATCATCCTGGACTAGCACGGGATCAACCCCTGGTCAAGTTGTATTCAGTGTAGGAGCACCCCCTTTTTTATGGTTATGTCTTTTGTTTAGGTTATGGTTCAGTTTATCAAACTAGTCTTCGGAGGACTGGGTCGATTTCCCATGGTGGCGGCCCAGCCCTCCCCCTGCTATCTTAGACAACGCAACTCTGGGATCCGTGATCTGGTTTCCTTTTTGGCAGATCAAGGGACTCCCCTTTTCTTTTTTGTATCATAACTTCTCTCAGTAATACATGATTTCACACTCACTTAACAAAAAATATATATATATACCGTCAGAAAGATTGGAATTCAAAGAATTCGACCTAGACTCACAAGGAATGGAGGAAGATGTGTTGCTCCATGACACTTAGTTTATAGATTTGTCATATGTCGTATTGGCTAGGACCTCTTACCACATTTTTACTTTAATGTGGATGTTGTATAGTTTTGGAATTTACCTAAATTTTCTTCCAATTAAGTTAAGATAGCCAAATGCAAATTGCATTTTAAAAATATTCAATTTTGCTTTTGAAAATAAACCTTTCAAATTTAATAATATATTTTTTTATATAATATTTATTATATTACATAATAAATATAATCTAATCAATATATTAGATAATAAATATAATAATAAATAATATATTAGATTATAAATATAATAATGCATAATAATAAATACATAGTACAACTTTTTATATTTAGATGTGGTGATTGGTGAAATTCATTGATTGTGTAATTAATTCTACATATTGAAAGACGTGAAGGGAGCAATAACACTTCAATTCTATCAACCAATTAGAAATGAGAAACACAAATAATTTTATTATATCCAAAAATATATATTTGTTTTCGTATGTTAAACATTACATTGCATACACAAATTTATGGTAAAAAGCAAATTAATGTCACATCAAAAGCAAACTCATTGCTATAGTCCCATGGCAGGGACTAATAACACTATAGATTATTAATAAGCTCCATATTGAATTGTACCGTGTGATAGAGGTACACTCTTCAACTTTTGTTGCTAAACAATAAATGCAGCACACATCCCAACTCCCAATGTGGGGCACTTCAACTTTCAGATCAACATCTTTGATCGACCCACTTGCACCATGTTCGGCCCACCAACTACTCTTTGTTGTAGCTCATATATTGCTCCAACGACCTACTATTCTACTCATGTATGATGTGATGTAGCCCTACTATTATTAATGAGGATCTATTGGATAAGGTTCTACAAGTTGGAATGGTGGATCCTGCCAAGTATCCAATTGAAAGGATGTGAATGCCACTGGAGTTCCTCGAAAATTATGTTCACCTCCAGCCTCGAACAAACATGTTTTCATCAGTTTCCCGAATTTGTAATGCTCTTGCATACCCAATCCGTACTTTCTTCCAAATCCATGGGTTTTTGTATGTCCACACACTTATCATAACAACGAGCAGTTTACAGGTTTAGGCAAGGCATTTAAAGTTACAACATTACTTAGTGAAACATACATGGAAGAATGGGATGTCAGGGCTCTGAGGAAACTTACTGATGTGGATTTGATAGAGACCGAGAATGTCGTTAAAGAGAAAAAATAAAAGGGTATTGGATCTCAAGAAAAATAACAAGGAGTCTAAAGCTACCATAGATATTTCCATTGAATACCTTGAGAAGACCAAGGATATGTTGTCCAAGATGGAAGAAAAGTTCAGATCGAATCCAGTCAAGGTTCCTAAAAAGGATGTGATGATTGATTACTCTTGAGATTTATTTTCTTGTCAAGCCCATCTAATAGTATGAGGTCATTTTCATGTGGAGAGCTATTCATGCACCCTCGGTAGCATTTACACATTTGGACCAACCTTCTGACCTAAACTATCTCATAGCACAAGGCATCTTGCCATCTATTCTATCTATTGATTGGGGGAACTATCATAGCGATGCCAAGCCTGCAACCCCAAACTGTTCATGAGGTTGTTCATGAGGCATTCGAAAATGGATGTATGGTTTAACCTTCCTTCTATACCACAGATCCTATGACTTACAACCATAAATCCTATGACTTCTGTCATTGCTTCTCGTCCCACACTAGAAATTGTATACATACATGTTACCTCTAATTTTGGTACCGCTACTTACTTCACTTCAAGATTCAAGTCCCATTTATCGCACTAAACTTAAAGCTTCAAGCCTTTCCCTTTTCCAACATCATTTTTATTACGATGAATCCTTCCCTTAAATGGTACTCTGCATCTTAACTGAAAATGACATTGAACAATACGAAATAAATGATAAGTTTCATATTCACACTCCAGTGAAGGTAAAAAAAGTCCACTATATCCTATGTTCCATTGTCCCATAGGGAAGACAACGGCTTGAAGTTTCTATACTAGTAGTATCTTCCAATGTCCTTCCACCGACTTAGAGCAATATTGTAGATATTGAATCGCTCATAATCGAAATGTCAAACTAGCACATGCATGAGACATGCCCCCCTTTCATGGTCGGGGGTGTATCTCTAATGCATTTTTTTGCACCTTTCTTTAGGTACTTATACGCTATGGGGTCACTAAAAACTAAAACTTGTTACACCTACTTGAATGTTAGTAGTGTAGGACGGTTAAGCCTAAAATTGCCTTTGCAGACTTAGAGGATGGTATAAATTGTGTTTAGAACTACCTAAAATTCATATGTCAGTGCATTCTTAACAATTGCATCGTTGATATGAAATTCATGTCAAAACAATTTGACAGGAATGCAATTGATCGTCTTCGTCAAGGGGCAAGAGGTTAATTTTGTTTCTATAAATAGTGGAAGCATTTCTAGTTTAATAGTTGGATCATTGTTTGACATAAGTTCTACATGAAAAATGTTAGTTGCTACCATTGATTCCAGTTATGTAGTGAACCATGGGGAATTAAACAAGAACTAGGATGTGAATACTTAGAATTTGTAAAGCCTAACATGCATTGTTTTCAATGCATAGTAGTGATAATATTAATAATTTTCATTCGGGGCAACAACAAACAGATCAATCAGGACAACTACAAAGATCATGAATCCAAGGTTATTCCATTTAGGGAATACTTGGATTAGAATTGAAATAAGTCAACAAATTAAATTATTATTTGTTCATAAGTTTTACTTGGGAAGGTCCATAGGCCCTGAGTGTTAGAACCGCGTTCTGATACCAAATGTGACAACTATCTGCGAGATGATATTAAATAATATTTGATAAATTAAACACATGCATTAAGTGTAAACAAAAAATATTGCTTTCATAGATGGAATAACCTACATCATATTCATAACTCTTTTACAAATTTTCCAATGCTAAATATTCCAAATTTGAATACAAATATACGAATCTAAATAAGAGATGAGACAAATAAGAATTTAACTTTAAGATTAAAGTATTTAAATAGAAACATAACAAAAAATACCAAGTGAAATACCTCCTCCCTAGTATGTTGAAGATGACCATTTGCAATGTTGTTATGCTAGTAGTAGGAATATGCTTCCAAGAATTCCTTTTTTTCCCACTTGTCAGAGGGAAACAACAGAATCCTCCCAGCCAACTAGGAACCTAGCCGACTTCCTAACTCCAAGAAATATTTCCCTCCATGCCCGTGACTCCGAGAACAACAAAGCAAATATGCTCTAAGAAGACTATCACAAGAATTATATCTTCTAAGAATTACTCAACCTCTCAACTTCCTTCCCCTTTTACCACCACTTCCTCTTCCTATTTATCAAGTTTCTATACCCACTTCCCCAAGTATCCTCAACCACCCTCATTATTATCCATCAACCTCCCTTATCTAGATTTTTTTGGGAAAAGATAAAATAAACTAAAATATAAATGACTTACATAAAATAACAATAAATAAAATGCAAAGTCTTCCTTCTCATGCTAACTTGTAAATGCTAGTTAATAATCTAGTCTAATAATTAATACATTATCTAATTCTACTAGTGTACATGTGTAGGGTATGTGCGCATAGCTAGCGGACACATATCTTATGCATGTATTAACGATAAACAATCACTACCTCTAGTGCATAGTTCATGTATGATCACACCAAGGCATGCAAGACAACAGATCAAGTAAATGCATCATTTTATAATCTGAATGGAAAAAATTACAATAATTCATCAATAACTCATCAATAACTCATTATCACACTTAAAATATCAAAGGGCAATCAAAAGAGGGCTTTAAACATGGTAGAGACCAAGTGAATAAACAATAGTGGTACATCTAATCCCCAATCGATATTCTCAACTAACATCGAAGCATCCTTCCTTCCTAACCTAGTTCCATTAGCCATCCTATCCTTTCCTCTACTGGACTAACCTGGAGTGTCAACTATATTGACCTAACTCCAGATAGAACCCGTAAGTAGAAGTGTCATACATCTCGACCAAGCTTCTCCAGCAAGCAACTAGAAGTCACCATCACATGTCTAAGGGAGCATGACTTCACACAACCCTCCTACAACTCTAAGTTTCGGAGGATAAATGTTGGGAAATACCTCCACTCCTCCTCATAGAACTAGGGTCAATACCCTACATCAATCCATATTGTGCAACTAATGTTCTTAGAGTCACATCATCAAACAACTACTATGGGCAAGTTGCGTGTCCTGTCAAAACCACACTTACCATAGATCATAGCAATATTTTGAATCATAAATTAAATAATAAGTACAACTTATAGCATATGCTATCTTCTTAATGTCTATGACATCCAAGTTACCTCAACACTACAGTCATTTGGCTATTGCATAGTTCATCAACCTGTAGTTTAGTTCACCAATAACTCATATCCATGCATATACATCACAATTTTATATAAGAATCCATATTTGTATTGACATGCAGTTGAAAAAATTATGTTTATTTTTATCATGCCTTGCATCTATTATACATTCACAACATAACTTGAACTAGTATCCATGTACCAAAATTCCACATTTAAATTTGCATGTTTGAACAATTCTCATAACTATCATCATTATGAACATATAACAATAAAATAACATTGTGCAGCACATAAATAGGTCGAGATATACACATCTCAAACGTCTATATCAGTCTAACTAAATCCAAAGAGTTACGAAGCAATGAATTACTAAGATGTGTAAAATTGAAGTTCTAATTGCTTAAGGCCAAATATGGGGCGTTACAGAGGAGCATACCCGTACAAGGAGAGACCGACCCCACCTATGCATCCAAGGAGGGATCGACCCCACAATATCTTCGGTATGTAAACTTGTTGTTGATGTAGATAGATAATGTAGATCATGTAGTTGTTTGTTCAATATGAAATGGTTTACAATGGCTCTGTTTGAGTTCAATTCACATCAAGTTTGCTTTATCATTCAGTCCTAAATTTAGGTTTGATACCCTGTATACTGCATCTTTTTTCCATATTTATGTACTCGCAACAGAGAACAAAGTGGGTTTGAAATGAAAATTCAACAGACATGATCGAACCAAAAATATAGATCCAAGATCGACAGTCTCAATTTATTTCGACCGGTGAAAGTGCATGCTGGATAAAAATGGGCCAGAGGCCTAAATTATAAACTGTTGTATTAACTATTGATAACGTGTCATATCCTTATTCATTTCAATATGCAAGGGTGGTATTATCAAACCACTTTAACTCACCCCTGAAATGCGTAAATGGATGACATCTGACACCATGATGTAAGCCATATAACAAAGGCATCGCGTCGATGTACTTCAAAGGTTTAAAAAAAATTAAAACAATAAACCCCGAAGGTAAATGCACACGGTAAACTTTCTTATGAGTACAATAGACTCCAGTAAAAGCAATAAAATTCTCCTTTGACAAATAAGTTCGGGTAGTGTTCTCATTTCCTTATTTCAAATATGTTCTTGTTGTTTAAAATAAGGATAGCTGGAGAAAGGTAGTCAGTCTAGTCAGCCATCAACCTTTGATGAAAAAGTCCTAATTGACCGTGATTGTGAAATTTTTGAAACCGTTCTATCATAGTTTGATCCTTATGAGTTAAGGAAGTTGGCATGTGATAGATTTAAGGATTTACATAATTATTTACATATCTGGGAGTTAAACTTGGGCAAATTCATAATTACCCAAACCTATCTTTCTAACAAAATGATCGTGGCATCTGAAAATGGGTCCATTATATTCTATATAAATGTCGAGTCTATTACAAAAATATTATATCTTCTAGAAAACCATAACTCGACTTGGAATCGGTTAAAGGCTTTGGGTGTCAATGTTCATACTTCTATAATTATGGATGCTACAAAGGTATTAACAAAGAAAAACTTGGTTCATCTTCCTCAAATTAAATGTAGTTCAATTCAGAGAAGTATTGAAACCTTCATGAAAATATACAAGGAATTAGTTGAAATGGCACTGCATTCATGTTGGGATAAAAATAGTAATTTTATTCAATGGGAAGCATATGAAGATATGTTAATAAAAGCAAGGGATGATATAACTAAATTTCAAGTTATGGATGATGTTTTGAAAGGTCAAACTATTGTCTGCAAGTTAATAGATGATTTTCATTTATTATGGAAAATCGAAACTTTACTTCATAATATTCCATCATATGATAGATATATGGAGCTTGATATAGTTTCCGAAAAAATGGTTAAAGCATGAAGAAAAATGCATGGAACTAGCCAAGCTCATACCTTGTTAGGAAATTTTGCCAAATGTATTGTGTTCTATATTGTGTTCTATACATGCTTGTACCTTTTTCTATACTATGTTCTATACATGCCTATACTACGTTCTATAAGGGAAGTTCAAATAGTGACTTCGTTTTAAAAACAAATATTCAGTTGTTGGGTATTTCATCATCACTTGTCCTTCTTGGGTTCATGGTTCAACATTATAATGGTGTACAAAGAATTTACGGAATAAAGAATGACATATTAGGATGTTTATGGAATAAAGAATGACGTTTTTTTTCTTTGAATAAAATATGGTATAGATAAGCTTTTTCAGCAGACGTATTTCCTTAGATAAATTATGCACATGTAAATAGTGTTCGTAGGAAAATGAATGAAAATGGATGTTGATACATTGTATAAGATGGATATTGACACCAAAACTTCAACCACGGGGAAAATAAAAGAAATTTTTTATGGAAGATATACAACAATATGGGGTAAGCATCGTCTTTTAAAAAGGTTGTTTATCACATATATAGTATTTGTTTCTACCTTCTTATGGATCACATATATAGTATTTGTTGCTACCTTCTTATGGACGAATGTTATATGTTTTGTATGTACAAAACCACATATATGCATAGACACTCTTTCTTTCATTTACCTTTAAATTTTGTTTTTCTACTTTCTATGCATGAATCATACTATGCCACTTTCTGTTACTTTCCAGTAGATAGATTGGGTATGGGGAATTGAGAGTGATGCGAGGAGGGGGGGGAGGGGAAAAATGAGCTTCCACCTTCACGTGGTTGACCCTTTTTAGTAGAGAATAAATTATTCTTGAAACCAATAGAAGCTCATTCAAGTATTCCATTTTAGTCTTTCTAGAGTCTCGTACATGTGGATATGTCTGTTTATTTGTTTAATTATTATTCATTCATATAACCTTTTATTCTCTGATGATTTCTACAGTTATTTGCAACGGAAATGCAACTATAAACTAGGTTATGTGTGTTGTGATTGTACAAGCTCTTGTCTCATCAAGCTCATGGACATAGGTAGTTAGTCCTAATTTTCCCACTTTAATTAGTGTGTGTGCACAGTTGCCAAAGATTCATGAATATTTCAACCCTTTACTAAATTCTAGGCACAAATCACCCTAGTATACAGTGTTTAGGGTTTACAACAAATACACAGTCATGTAACTTGTAATTTATAAATTACCAACACCATACATGGATTTTTCTTCCTAGGGTGTGTATTTCTCATGATGCCCTGTTTTCATGTATTTTTCTCTAAATTGTGCATTTTTTTGCATTTACAAGATAAATTTTAGCCTTTATGCATAGCGGATGGATTTATGTTTCAAAATGCACAACTAAAGTATAAATAGACGTAAAATGATAAAATCCAAACTCCACAATTTGAACCACTCAATTTGGAGGTCATATGAGTCTCAGGCATGCATTTTATAGTAAGACAGTTTTACCCTCCGTTTTTCAAAAAGTTTGGAATGTTGGTTCAAGATAAAAGTCCTTAGTCATTTTAAAATGCACTCTGTATGATATATATAGATTTATAATATTGATAACTTCACCCCAAAACTTACATGACTAAATTTGGAGCTATATAGAAGCATGGGCGTGCACTTCCATTATGTCAATTTCTATTGTTTTAGTCTCTCAATTTACAAGGTAGAATTTTCCCCTTTTACACAACAACCACTTTTATGCTTGCAAATGAAAATCTAAATATGTAGACAACTGTAAAAATTATATAAGACACCCTCATAAACTTGACTCACTCAAATTGCAGGTCTATAAAGACCCGGGCATGCAATTTTGTGAAGCATGACGTGCATTTATGCATGAATGTAGAAATTACAATTTAAAAGCAAAACAAGTATTTTGCTCATTCAGGTATTCAATTTTAGTCTTTCTAGACTCTCGTACATGTTGATATGTATGTTTATATATTTAATTATTATTCAATCATATAACATTGTATTCTCTTATAATTTATGCAGGTGTTTGCAATGGAAATGCAACTAACAACTAGCCTATGTGTGATGTGGTTGTACAAGCTCATGCCTCATCAAGCTCATGGACGCGGGTAGTTAGTATTGTTTTTGCCATTTTAGTTAGTGTGTGTGCACAGTTGCCTAAGATTCATGTATATTTCAACCCTTTACTAAATTATGGGCACAAATCACCCTAATATGCATTCTTTAGGGTTTACAACAAATACATAGTCATGTAATTTGTAACTTGTAAATTAACAACACCATACATAGTTTTTTCTTCCTAGGGCGTGCATTTCTCATGATGCCATGTAATTATTTATGTATTTCTCTTGTTATCGTGGGATTCATACTTATTCCAAAGCCCTAACACAAGTTCCCAAATCCATGTAACTACAGGAAATCCTACCACTGTCACCTTAGTAGAAGATCCACACGTTTTAGTGATGGAGAGAGGTCCACCACAAGGGAGGCATCCCTATTAACCCGAAGGGATCAAAGTAGCAGATAATGTAGGCATCCCCCTCTCTTGGTTACATAAGTCAAACGCCTATGTCTGTGAAATTGAGGCAATAGAAAATGTTTCAGGTACCTTCCCAAAACAAGAACAATTGCAGCATATATATAGTGATTTTCAAGTACCAGTATGCGATATAGACCTCAAGAGACAATAGACAAATGAAAATTGTTCAATGTTGATACCAAAAGCAGTAACACAACAATTATAACTTAGTAACAACATCATGAAAATTATCAGAATTTCATGAAACTACAATGTGAATTTAGTCTAAGTCTAATAGAACAATTTCCAACTATTCCAAGCAATTTTTGAGTGAGTTAAGTTAATGTTAGAATAGTGTATGCATCAAACTTAAGTAAATTAGATGGTTGTAGCAGTGTTTTTCAACAACAGCTAAAGTTAGTAGATTAAGCTAAGCTAGAGTTAGAAGAAGTTAGTGAAAGTCGTAGAGAATGGTGTTTGAGAGTTTGTTTGATCAAATTCCTTCACACGAGCAATGATACTAGTGCCTTTTGGGCAATGGAGTCGTTTAAAACAACACTATAAATGTAACTTGGAGTGTAATGATAGTAATGTCTAAGGAAATGTGATGAAGTTAATGTGCTAGCACCTTAGGGCCTTAAACTTCAAGCCTTAAGAGAGGAATTTGCTAGAGTGCAAGCACTTTTGGGCTCTCGCAAATTCTTTTCCTTCTTTAGATTCTTTAAATTAACAGCAACAAGCTTCTAGAGCCAAACTCCTAAAGTGATAACACTTTAGGGCTTTAGGAGTTTACCCTAGATGAGATTTCCTTAACAAATTAATGGATGGAATAACCTTTTGAGAGGAGGAAGCACTTATGCTCCTCTCTTAGGGTTTACACAAGCAATATAACTTCAATATGAACAAGGAAAATTCACCATAATCATTCAATACATGAAATGAAATTGCAAATTTTACTTCACCGAGATTAACTAAGCACAAATCCTAATTTGCAGAAAATTCCACCAAGAATGAGCCAAGAAACATCCAAAACTTTCCCTCCAAGATATAGCACACTAATAAAAGAGCCAATGTTGCCCAAGATAGTGAAAATTTAAGTCCAAGTCTCTCATGTGCGAGAGGAATGTGTTATGATAAAATGAAATTTGGTTAGCCATATTTATATGGAAATCTTAGCCAAGAAAAGACTCAATTTTAAAAGTCATGTATTTTCACAATAAAGAGCCTACTTCTTAATTTTCCTTTTACAAATTACAAAAAATGAATTTTGCACAAGATAAACCCTAAAAGGGTGATGTCATCCCTCTTGAGGGTGATGTTGAGCTCCAATAAGGTTACATTGAGGTTGGTAGGTGGAAAGTTGGGCCTTCAAAGGCCATAAATCATGACCACATGTGCCAAGATGTCATGCGAAGTGTCAAACCATCATCTCCATGAAACCCTGGCCCTTTATATGATGTCATGGAGAAGGGTGATGTCTCCATATCCAATCATGCCAAAGTTTCTACAAAGGAAGTGCCATCCATCCTCAAAGTGTAACGTACATCATCTCATGTGCCCTAGACGTGGGGTCTAGCATCAATCATCGGGCTCCAAATTCCTCATGGAGGTCCGAGCGAAGTCATCTCCCCACGAATACATGTTCAATGGGAAAGATCCTGCAAAGACAAACTGAAGCGCCCTCCAAGGATACACAAGTCACATGAATAATGTCAAGTAAGCCATATCTAATACAAGAACCACTCGAACATGTGCATCAAACCCCACTTTTCAAATTAAACAAATGCTCAAAGACCTTATAAGTTTTACCTAATTTAGGTATGGGAGGGTGTCATGGTGCCCTATTAGGTAAGCCAATCCCCAAGTCAAGGGACGTTTCATGAGAAGAACCTATCTAAGTCATGTTGTGAGTGTGAGATGGATTTGGGAAAGACTTAGGAATGGGGCCCATGACATACAAGGGTTCATGTTGTCTCATTTATGGGCTCCTTTGTAAAGGGCGTGTGGCATCCTTGATTTTCAATGCAACTTTTTTCCAAACCCTTTGCCATTTAATTTATTAGAGTTTGAGCATTGAGTATTATATGCAAGGGAAAGTAAAGAGAATTGTGATGTCACTTGAAGCTAGGATGCATATAGTGTCATCTGCAATGGAAAGTAAAATACATTGCAATGCACTCCCTCGACAAGAGGGACATTTATTAATTATGTGATTATCTCGTAGGTCCTTCATTTTTTGGAGAAGCATTTCATTGTTCCCATGACCTAAGGGCGAGCATCTAGAAGGATAATGATTGGATTTTATCTTTTTTCCAGCTATAATATCTCTAACCTAATGATTGGATTTTATCTTTTGCCTACCCTAATCTGCCTACTCTAATTAGGAGGTCATGCTCCGCTGGGAAAATAAAGCTTCATGTGGATAACATTCACGAGTAACTTTAGATGTTCTCCCCTAAGCGTGGCTAAGTTAAATGAGTTGTGACATGCTTCACTTACAATATTGTAGGGTCTAGTCCACATGCTATTGAATTTCTTATGCATTCCTCGTTTTTCCTTCCTTTTATCCCATATTAACACCTCAACTCCCTCCTTGAAAATTGTGTCCCTTGTTTGTGATCAAATGTTCCTTTAACTTTCTTCTGATTGTGCGTCATTTGATCCAAAGCAATCCTCTTAGTTTTATCAAGTTCTATCAATTGGTCGATTCTTCCTTGAAAAGCTTCTTTATTCGTCATATATTGTTGTGTGAAACAAAGGGGTGGGAATCTGGAGATTAATAAGTAGCTTGGATTCCAACCCATATACTAGCTCAAATGGGGTCTTTCCCGCGGAAGTCTTTGTCCTAATGTGATCCACCCATAGGGCATACTTGATCTATCAGAAGTAATTATAACATGCAATATTACAACACTTCACCCATTTAAACAATACTAACATACAATACCACGACCTTTCTTCTTTTTTTTCTTTAATTTTTTTAATTAAATTTAAAGTGGTTTTTAACAATTAAGAAAGACCAACCATTAATCATATATGCCTTGTTTCATATTGTGCACTTACTAAGTGAGTGAACTATAATTGCATGTGCCCTTTTATGATAATAATAATAATAATCTATTTTTAAGGTCATTGCCAAGCCAGACAAGGGACCTCTTTCACTCAACGAGCGATTTGACTGGTAAAGTCTACGAAGGTATACATACCCTACCCCCCTCTGGACTTGAACTTGTGACCTCTTAGGAGGAAACACATGTTCTTAACCATTAGGCTCACTCAGACTGTATTATAATTTGTCTATCCTAAACATGATAATTCCTTGTGCCCTTTGGATATCGAAAGTGGAATTAATATGCTAACCCATTTTTCAATAATTTTAATAAATTGGAGATAGTGTATTGAGGTGATATTAATGCATTGACACTTTTCATTACTAGCATTATTTTTTTTTTTTGGTTTAAATCACAGGTTTAGTGAGTTTATTACTTAATACAATATCCACAAGCACCCACATTATATATATATATATATATATATACATATAAAAATATATTGTATATATATATTTATTTTGGAGTGCTTTCAATTTCTTTCACACTAGCTCCACACAACAATTCTAGGCAATCCTAAAATATTCATTATGAAAGTGGTGTAATCTTTAGATTTTTAGTTCAAGATTATATGTATGATAATGGTGTAATTTCTAGATTTTTCTTTTTAAGTTATGTCTTTATTATGAAAAATGAAATAGTAAATTTTTAATTTTAAAAATATTTAATGCTTTTTTTTTTCCCTTTTAATGACTTCATTACAAGTAATCTAAAAATCATGGGAAATAAAAACCATGGGTCACGAATACCATGGGCCCAAAAAACCACTTTTTACTTCAAATAGATTTGACTTTTTTACCGAGTCAAGTTTATCCTATAATAATAATAATCTATTTTTAAGGTCATGGCAAGACACCAAATTGGTGTATAAGACCCCTTATATATATATATATATATATATATATATATATATAT
>JASDQU010102277.1:362678-375404 GCA_032191745.1 Picea mariana
AAAAAGATGCGGCCCAAAAGAGTCCAAAAGCACTTCTACTCCTCACCTAACCTAACTAACTAGTTTTCAAAATATATTAATAATTTTTAATCTATTCATATATATTAATATATTTTATAATACTTTAATATTAAGGGATTAAACTAACATAGATCCATTTTAACCTTGGATCTATCAAGTCTCGAGAGGGATCAAATTGGTTTTTGGCTTTACCATGACCTTAAAATTAAATTACTATTATATTTGTTAAGAACTTAACATATCATTTATGGGAATTAAATGTGGGTAGAGAGGATAACAATAGTTTCTCCCAACCAACAAACCAAACTCAAATAATAATAATAATGGGCATCTAGCTGTTTTACGAAATGGCTTTTTTTGCCAGAATCGGGGGATATAAATTTCCATGAATCACTATTTTTTGTTGTTCAAAATCCATTTATGAATGTAGAAATGGATTACAAAAATAATCACTCAAATCTACGAATCTAACAATTTCTCACAGTCCCCAGAAAAATTCCTCATTTCGTAAAACATTTAGCCTACATCATAATAATCAATCAACTTATAAAAAATAAAATCTATTCAATTAATAATAATATACTATATCCCGGATGGGGTGATTACAAATATGACAAGTGGACAACCAGCGGGGGGGACACTTGGCCTAATCTCTCGCCACCTTGAGCCAGCTCAGACACACTCAATCTCCACCATTAACTCATGAATTTAAAGCCTCAATCGTTGCTCCTCGGTATTCATTCGATTCTGGTTTGGTTTAATGTGTTGGCACCTTTGTTCGTGGGAACGTTAATGGCAATGGGCTGGACGCAGTCACAGTCCCATCACCCTTCCCGACATGGTGGTTTTAGGCATGCGTTCTGGAGTGCCATGGCTCATTCGAGCCCTTGGCCTCCTCCGGAAGTTGGCCTAGTGTTTTTCCTCTCGCTCGAGCTTTTGTGGTGCACTCGACCCTCTGCGCCCAACACTTTTCCTTTGGTTAGTCATTACTTCTGCGTTTGACTGGTCTTGCGCCCTCCGAGCAACAACTTTCACAATTTTCACGCGCTCCTCATTTGGTTTCAGGTGGCTCTCTTGATGTCTCGACTTAGAGGTAGGTCGAAAAAGGGGCGCGACCTAGTATGCTGCTAAAGGAAGGGGCGCGAGAGGGCGTGGCCAACAGGCTTGTTCAAGCTCTCGTCAAGACCCTGAGAGTGTCTCAACCCTGGAGCCTCTCATCACTCCCACTCCTTCCTTCACTTCTGATTTGCCTCCTCAGGCCACCACTCCAGACTTTCCTCTGCTGTCTCCTTATGCTTGCCGAGTTGAATAGTTCGACAGTCATGGTAACTCCCTTGGCTTCGCTCCAAAGCTCAGTCCGTCAACTCCTCCACCTCCCCTGTTCCCTCAACTCCTCTCTCCTCTTCGTCCCCCCCCTTACCTAGTTCTGACTCCCCCACTTCCTCCTCTTACTCACCTCCACCTCCTCTGCCCTCTTTTGCATGCTCCCGATGTGCTGAAAGGAACGTTCTCGAGGAGTCTTTGGATGCCATCAAGCGAGGAATCGAGGACATCAAAGGCGTCATCAACGAGATGCAACACAAGGAAAAAGAGTGGTTGAGTCGAGAGGAGCTTCTGATGACTCTTCTTTAAGATCTCAGCCAGGTTATCTCAGACAAAGGCAAGCTTGGTAGAGACAACATGCAAGATCGACAGGTTATCTTGGAGCAGAGGCTTGACCCCAACACTGACTAGCTCTTTCTGGCTCAGGTTTCTTGTGTTTTTTTATGATTTTAGCTAGTATAATTCACAAGCTCTTTACCCTGCGTGACTTCTCAGATCTAGAAATTTTCAGTCTTAGCATAGTCCAACTTTTTGGTTTTGGTCTGTACAGTCTAGCCTACAGAACTTCTGCCCTGCGTGGCACACTAGATCTAGATCTTTTCGCTCTATGTTTTTTACAGCTTCGCAAGTTTTGCATGGACATTATGAATTTTCGGCCATGTGGCAACATTGGTTTCCCACCAGGGCAATGCTGTCACAACCTCCTATGATAACATGGCAAATGTAATTTTTCTGCTTCCCAGGTTTTAATAGAAATCCTAACTTATAAAAAAAATAATAATATACTATAAATAAAATTTAAATCTAAGAAAAACAAAATAAATTAATTAGTTGACATTTTCTAATATAATATTTCTAAATATAAATTTTAAATTACTTTAATATATAAAAATAAAGATTAACAATAATACTTAACAATAATTAAAGTTTTCAATCCAACATATCCATAATATAATAAATTAATTAATAGATATTTCATAATATAATATTTCTAAATATAAATTTTAAATTACTTTAATATAGTAAAATAAAAATTACAAATAATAATTAACTTTATCAATCCAACATGTCAAAAAAAAACATGAGCTTTCTTGTATTGACCAAAACACCAAATAACCATACGAGGAAAGAAAATGTTTCATGGCAAATGCATATATAACTTTCACAGAAACCAAACACCGCCAGACACGCATCCCCGCACAGCTCAGCTCAATTATTTGATTTTCTTCGACAGAAATGGTAGTTTAAATATAAATAAGTAAACAGGGGTTTCGGCAGCGCAACTTTTTCGCGAAACTGGAGTCTGAAGGTTCAGTTCGCTTCGCTTCCTCTCGGCTCGTTCGAGCCAGACAAACGTGGCAGGTGAGTTTCTAATGCCTTTTATCATCTTCAATCCGTAATTTGACATTTCATTTGAGCGTCGGTCATGGCAGCAATTTTTGCTTGTTCAATTTCCAATTTTAGAGCTCTGTTTGACGAATTAGGGTTAAAATTTCAAAATTCGACGAGTACGGCACAGAGGTTTGTCTATGATCTTATGAACATAAGTCTGTCGGCAGTTTAAATTTCTAGGGGAATTGTTGCACGACGTATATACTAGGCGACATTTTTATTTTAAAATGGAAATTGTTTATAAACCCTCTTTATCGTGTAGATCATGGTTAAAACGCAGAATTCGTTAATTCGTGGACAGCGTCCACTCGTTGTAAGCGACTGGCTCCGGCTAATCTTCTCGTCCAGTGACCCTCCCCTCCGTTCCCAAAACCGTCTGTTATCCCTTCAGTCTGTCACTGTCTGTCTATTGTCCACTGTCCTGCACGTTGGTACTCCCTCCGCCGTCAAACAAAGGATCCCATCCATGACAGTAATCTCATGGATGGCGATGCCATGCCTCCCATGCCAATTTATTCCAATTCAATTGCGCGCACTAGATTTTAGAATAAAAATTTGAAAAATTGAACAAAGCAGGTTTCCTTCGTTGTTCTTCGTCATTCTTCTGAGCAACTTCTTATGAATATTAGACAAACGCACGAGACACTCCTGTTGACCGGTGATAAGGAGGGTTGTAAGTCTCCCAGGAGAGGAACCCAGTGAAAGGCCAAGCTCGGATAGGGAACTTCTTTCCCATATAACCGAACCCACCCCAAGGAGCGTGCAAGTCCTACCTTGACCCAGTAAGAGAGTATGTTCTAATATGGTACCTTATTTGCATATCTCAAACACACAAGCTTACAGATCCATGAAACCATTTGTATCAAGTGAGCTTAGTAATAACAACACATACGATTTCCATATCACTAGTAACCCCGTGGTTATTATGCCCACCTTTAAATAGATAGAAATGAGAGAGGGACAGAGAGAGCTAAAAACACTCATTCTATATATTATCCCTGCTCTTCCATTAAAAGCACTCGCACTGTACGAGCCATCACACCACACTAAGCCGAGTTTCCACCCGTCGTTCGGGAAGAGATCCCTCCCACTCAGTACTTMTATGCTGATAGAGCCGGAGAGACGTCAATGGTCTTGGTGCCCGCCTATCATGTTTGCCACTGCTTACACATGCCATGGCTACCCTTCCGCMCCGTCTTCCGTTGCCCATAAGGTACGCCTCTGCTCAWGGGCTATTGCTCTACCACATTGCGATACGATTATTTATTTAATTAAGCTCGCACGCCGTTAGAGCAGCCAATTAGTCCTCGAATCAGACTCGTCAACTCATGCGAATTAGCCATTCATTTGAACTCTGAAACTCCTCGTTGGATTTTGCTGCCTCAGCTTCTCTTTTCCTTTCACCAGCTTCAGTGGGAGAGAATAGTGGGAACATTGCAATAGAACAACCTTGCCCCTCGCCAAGTAATGGACAGAGATGCAGGTCTATCAGCTGCGGTGGCATTGGCTTGTGAATTCTTTCTTTTATGAATATTGCAGAGCTATTTCTTTTCTCCTCTATGGAAATTTTCGTTGGCAAACTCCCACCTACTCGACATGATCTATAGAAATCCCCGTGCTGAAATTCTATATTATAAAACAGAAAATTCACTGACTCATGACAAAACTAGAGAAATTGTTATGTTTTTAGTAATTTGGTAGGAAATCACTGGCCAATTCCAGAGGCTGCAAATCGATGAACGCAGTCATTTTTGTTCCATGGAATTATGTTATTCATGCCCAGATAATCGAATTGCTTGTAGGTTTTAATCAGAAAAGGCTCTGGTATAGATCTTCGAGAATTAGAAGGGAGAGGAATCTTTTGCTTCATTGGTCTGTTTCACCGACTGCACCATTTTTTCTCCTTAAAAGTATAATAAACCTGCGAAATTCCAGATCTTTGCTGGTGTTCTTTGGACTGGTTCACAAAATGTTAAATGAACGGGCACATTAAAAAAAAGGGAAACAACTTAATGGACTGAAAACCCAGAAATAAACTGTTCTCTTTCTCCGACAACTTAATACAAGAAAGATGGTGCCGATACATTGCCGACTCATTATATTAATAGTAATCAACACAATTAATAAGCCACAAATGGCAATACACTACCTAGGGAAGGAGCATGCCTACCAAGATTCGAGCCTGCGTCATTGTGATGTCAACCATCCCGACTTGCCACTAGACCATAGACCACAGACTGACAGACTGAATGGGAACATTTTCATTAGATAAGACGAATATAGATTTTTAAAAGGCCAAGGCCAAACTTGAACTATCAAAAGTTGTCTTACAATTTCAAAGACAACAGAAAACTCAAAAATTAAAGCGCAAGAGGCATAGAAAATGCATACAATAAAAACTGATAAGCTTAGCAAGCAATGCGGAAATTTAAAAGGAATGGATACATCCACTTGAACCTCAATCTGCAGGAAAATAAGACAGAGAATGGAGAATTGTTTGTGGAGAATTATCAGAGCCAAATTCCAAAACAAAATTAGAAAAATGAAAAAAAACCACAAGTTCGTACAATAAAATGCAGTGAATCCTATCCTTTGTGCATTACAAACTGAATATGTCGCATGTTTGTGAAAATATCATGTGCATTTGATGTCGAGATGACTTCAACAAAAAATGGTGTCAGAATTAATTTGATTACCTTCAGCGGTTATTGGAGCAGTTTTAATAGCAGTTTCCCTCACATGTGACTTTTGTGTGGAAAAATGGTGTCAGAATTAATTTGATTACCTTCAGCGGTTATTGGAGCAGTTTTAATAGCAGTCTGCCTCACATGTGACTATTGTGTGGAAGCCTTGCCCAGAGATCTCGTTATCTTCACTATCTCAATTCTCTTGGGGTCTTATGCCTTGTTTGGAATCTCGGAACCCTTTTGCACGAGGTCCTCTCTATGTTTGCCCAAAACTTAAGTTGCATGAAATGTGGAAACATCTACAAGTTTCCAAAACAAGAACGCTTGGAAAAGTGACCCCCCCGAAATGAGTAGGTGAGGGGAAACACGGTATATACAAAATACAATAATCTATCTATCTAAACTATCTATCTAGTTTTTTAAAAACTAACACATCATCTTGCAAGAAAATAATAATGATACACATAAATGATATTTTAGAAGGAAAACCATGTCTATGTTAACTCCCATAGATGATTACATGATGCAAAATCCAAAATTAGCCTTTATAGATGAGGCTATACATCCAAGATCATCCTTTATACATGAGGCTATATTTGCTGAAAATGAAATAAAACTTGAGCTAAAGATAAGTACAATTACATATCCATCTCATTCTCGTCCTCATCCTCATCAACAAAAATAAAACAAGATGCTTGTTCAACATAACTAGAGCGTGGATCGGAAGAATAGGTAGCTCCACTTCCAGTTGCATCACCACCAATATCAAGAGCAGTGAGAGAGAGTTCCAAGTCTAGGCATTCTGCATCCACATCCCAATCTTTATGAGACAAGGCGTAGGTTTGAATGCACAAATACAAGATCCTCAGCCTTTTGTGATCCCAACCTGTTGCAAATTCTTCCCTCACTTCAATTTGTATAGAAGCTGGAACAACCTTTGGAAGGATTTCTTCACTCCATTGGCCACTTCCTTGTCCTTATGTGGGGCATGTTATCACACAAACTCACACTTATAGAGATAAAGTTCGAAAGCTGAAGTGTGATTTGGTGTAACCAAGAGGGAGGCCACTTTCACTTCACCATCCCTCTTTCACTTCAGGCCAGCTCTGATCAAGGGGGTTTCCTTGGATTAAGATTGCTAGGACTTAGGGCGAGGAAGCTTGAGATGACGTGGAGAGTGAAGTCCAAGCAATATGGTTTTTGGTAAGCTTTAGTGTGTAAAAGAAGTAGTTGGAGGTTTGGAGGTCATTGTCTTTTCATTGGGCATATGGAGTCAATGTAGCACTTCAATGGAGGCCAAGGGCAAAAGAAGACTTGAAGATCTATCCTAGGATTATCCCCTCATAAGCCTAGGTCAACCTTCTAGGAAAGCAAACCCCAGAGTTTATCCCCTCATAAACCCTAGGTGTCATCCTATTTCTTCAAGAGCTTCTAGCACAAGATCAAGTGGAACTAGGTCAAATCCTAAAGTTTATCCCCTCATAAACCCTAGGTTCTAACCTCAAAGACAAGATTAGGGGAATGTCCCCTCACAATCCCTAATCTCGACGTTGTATGCTTCAACAAATTACGATGCATAAAATAAGGGAAGGGGATGACCACTCTCAATCCTTCCTTAGGTTTTCTAGCAAAAATTATTGAAGGAAACAAGATAACATGCAACTTATCACCCCTTTGATAGAGCATCCACTTAAATACCATGAACAAACATAAATGCTTGGAAAAGACAACTTACTAGACCAAGTTGTTATGCATGAAGAAAACCCTAGTTTCACGAAACATCCACCAAAACAAGAAAAACATCCACTAGATCAATTCTCCAAAAATGCGCATAAGGCCAAGATGCTCCAACAAATTTCAGAAATTTCAGACCTCCCAAGGGATTTCTCCCTCAAGTTCTGATGTTCAAATGAGAGGAAGTGCCTGTTTATTTATACGGGAAAGGCTTAACCTCCTCTTACAATAAAATATTATTTTCTAAGCTAAAATCCCCTATTCTAGTCTATGGTGGGGCAAAAGGCCCTCTTCACTAATTAAATAATCTAAAATATACAAAATAGGGCTTTTTTGTGCCACATGTACAACAAATAAGGGGCAAAAGCCCTCAAAATTGAGACACATCATAAAAAATGCTCCTTGCCCGTAGCATCCAGCCTCCAAAGGCCCTTCAATGCTGAATTATGTCACAAGGAAAACAAACAAGCACCCCTAACCTGCTCATTGAGTTTTCTCCAAATGCATAATTAAGGTTCCAAAGTGGCCCGCCCAGCCTCCAAAGTCTTGCCAAATGTGCATATCACACCAATATCCTTCCCCCAAGCAGACATGTCCACCGACACTTATCCTTCACAAACCCTTCAAGGCAAACTCAAGATTAAAATATTCCAAAGGTCGACTCAAGTAATCCTTCACATACAGGTTGGCCCTGAGCTAATTTATAGGTTGACCCTGACCTAATTTTTATTCTAGCGCCAATGTGTGTGTGTGTGTGTGTATGTGTATACATACATACATCACATCCAATTATAATTACATAGGGGAAATTGTCCTGTGATCCTGCACTAGTCTTTTTTAAATCAGAGATCTGCAACATAAGTCAAACATACTCATTTTCAGGCATGAGATCATGTTGCCTCAGGACCTATCATTTGTCTTGTTGAAATAACTTGTGGGATCACCTTCAGTTGTGGACAGACTGCTATGTCTGGATGCATCACGTTTACAAACCACAAAATGTCCTAGCCCAGCTGAAACCTTAGTCACTGTGTTCGTGTTCATGTTCGAATTCGACACCGATGAAATTTGGAAAAAATTCACCTCATAAATTTTTTTGATAAAGTTCGCCATTAAATTCGAATATTATATATATATAAAATAAATTTATTTTAAAGGATAAAGCATGTTTTACGTAATAAATATATTAAATTCTACAATTATATAACATGTTATATAAATTATATAACATATATTATATAAATAACCTATATAATATATATTATATTATATAACCTATACATTATAAGTAAGAAAAACAAATAATAAAAACAAATTTTATATAAATAATTTTATTAATAAATATTCCTTAACATGAATAAACAACAGAGTTATCCGTAGCCCCACTCGGCTATTTTTTAACCTAAACAACTAACTATTTTAGTAGCGTGTAGCCGCACTTTGCTATTTTCTAAACATAAACAACTATTTCCATAGCCCGTAGCCCCCATTGGTAGCCGCCACCGGTAGCCGCGAATTTAATGGTGCACCCGTAGTCGTGAATTTAATGGCGAATTCTTATGATTTTATTCGAAATTGCTTGAAGTTCGACGAATTTCGAACTTGAAGGTTCGAATTCGCCGAACCCGGTGACTAAGACCATATGGGCTACGTCATTGGGTCTGCTTCAATTGACGATCCGATCCATTAAAAAGATGCAAAGTAACCATTTTAGATCAGAAAATGGCCTCAATTTGCACTCAACGCTCTCCAATACTCCATTCTGCAACTGCGAATGCTCTGAATGGGTGAGGTGAGCAACAATTCGAGAGATGCGAATTGGGATGATAGCTCCCTTCGCGTCTACGATTAGGCTGGAGATAGAGCAACAACATGCATGCACAACTTTTGTTGGGGACGAATAAACATTCTCCTATACTCTGGAGGGAGCTTTGATGATTGGAGTTCCAACAACATGCATGTTTAACCCTGCCATAACTGCGCCATCCACCATGCTTCTTGTGAGAGTTCTTGTCTCATTCACTATTGAAATTGTCCTTAATCCAAATCGACAAACTAGAGACAACGTTCATCAGCTTCATAATCTCCTTCACCAATGAAGAGATACCTGAGTAGGGTGCATTTTTCTCATGGTAAACTCGAACTATCTTTATAACATCGAATCAGTGCAATAGAACCTCGAATTTCGTTGACTCCTCGAGTTGTAGAGATCACGTGAGCATATGAAATGGCGAGGATGGTTTTGTACCATGTGCTTAATCTCTTGCACCCTCAACACATTGTATCACAACAAAACGGTGTTGGAGATATTACACACTCACCTCACTCACCTAGTGATTATTAATTATTTTTTAGTAAGTTTTCTAGTCACTCTGAGGGTCTCCTATCTTTTAGATTATTTTACTAAAAAATAGGGGCTCCTCCCTCTTCAATTTGACTTCAGTTAGGAGTTCAGTTAGACTAGTGTAGAGTTCAATTAGACTAGTGGAGGACAACTCATGCATGCAACAATTGCTTTTTTCATGCATAAGGCAAGGAGGGCACATATCTCATGCATACACACCTTTCTCTCTCCTACACACGTGTAAACTTAGTTAATTGATGATTGATTTGATAGTTGACTCAGACTAGGTGGTAGATAAACTTTGGATTCTGTCAATGAGTGTCTACATCACTCTAGATCACTACTAAGGGGCATTCTCTTGGTCATGCAACTATCTGTGGCGCATTGACCTATTATTAAGGTTTCTTCATGTATTTATTACACACTCATATAATACAATTTGTACATTCATTCTCAATTCTTTCTCTCATTCTTGCTTCTTTCTCTTTGGTTCTTTTTGCAAGCTTCGTTTGAATTTCTCTAGCTAGGTTCTCTATGAATTTCACATGGTATCATAGCCCATAGGTTTCTAGGAGTAAGGCACACAGGTACTTATTTGTAGGATCAGAGGATAAATGTAGTTAGAAAGATATGGCAATTCTTCTCACGCCGCACAATTATTTCGAGTGGAAGCCAAGGATTCTATGTCTTCTCAGACATAGAGGCTTATATCGAATTACCATGGCAATAGAAGCAGAGCTTGATTCTGCCGATGAGAAAAATGATTTTTTCAACAGATAAGATGGCTTTCGGACTTATCTGCATGTCTATATCTCTTGGAATTCAGTATCATGTTGAATCACTCTCAACTCCAGACGAAGCATGGACCAAATTGGAGGTCCTATTCGGGCTAAAGGAAGATTGTGAAGAATGCATGCAGGAGTTGACAAGACAACACCCACAGAAAAGCCACCGTAAGAACAAGATTCTCAGTTTGAAGAGACTTCGACATGTGCCATGCATGCATCTTAGGAGCCACATGTAGAGACTTCTACAAAGGTATCTGCACATTCTTTTGTTCCATTCATTTGAGATGATGTCTACTCCATTTTAGATATGTTTTTCGAATCATATTCGGATGATCTTGAGCATGCAGATAATGAGCCACATTAGATGTCCAAGTGGGCACAGTCCATCCTATTGACAATCGATTATCTTGCGGATGATCCTGCGGATCCGAGGAGGACGAGATTCCAGTTTGAGGAGCCACCTCATGTGCTCACAATCTCATAATCAGTGATTTCTATGCATTACTACATGGACCTAACATCCGACCCTCCATCCTATGTAGAGGATGAAGGGAATCCATATTGGAAAATTGCCATGAATGAAGGGGATTTGGATCTTCTTCTTTCCAATAAGAGAAAGTGGATATATGCGAACATCCACTGGTGCATCTACTTCATCAGATCCGTATAGACATCTACATCTTCAACAAAATCTTCATCGAGCATATACTTGCACTATTGTGAGGTCTCCTTAAGTGAAGGACACAATGGCTTAACAACTGTCTTTCTTCCCTTCTTCATTTTTTTTATGCATTGTACTTTGAGGGGGGTTTTATCCAATGAGGTTTTCCCTCTTTCCTCGCTTTTTCAATGTTCATTCATTTAGATGCATTGTAAAATGGGTACCTAACATGGCGTTGTAGCTAGGACCCATTCTTAATTTACACCATAGTTGTGTTTAGGGGGGGTGTTGGAGATATTACACACTCACCTCCCTCACTTAGTGATTATTGATTCTTTTTTACTAAGTTTTCTAGTCACTATGAGGGTGTCCTATTTTTAGGCCTTTTTTCCTTAAAAATAGGGTGCCTCCTAAAAAATAGGGGCGCCTCCCTCTTCAGTTCGACTTCAGTTAGGAGTTCTGTTAGACTAGTGTAGAGTTCAATTAAACTAGTGGAGGACAACTCATGCATGCAACAATTGCTTTTTTCACGCATAAGGAAAGGAGGGCACATATCTCATGCATACACACCTTTCTCTCTCCTCCACACGTGTGAACTTAGTTAACTGATGATTGCTTTGACAGTTGACTCAGACTAGGTGGCAGAGAAACTTCGGTTTCTGTTAGTGAGTGTCTACATCACTCTAGATCATTACTAAGGCACATTCTCTTGGTCATGCAACTATCTATGGTGCATTTTCTTGGTCATGCAACTATCTATGGCGCATTGACCTATTATTAAGGTTTCTTCATTTATTTATTACACACTCATGTAATGCGATTTCTACATTCATTCTCAATTCTTTCTCTCATTCTTGCTTCTTTCTCTTTGGTTCTTTTTGCAAGCTTTGTGTGAATTTCTCTAGCTAGTTTCTCTATGAATTTCACAAACCGAACATGGATGAATTGCTTGGTTTGCGTGGATGCTTCCAAATTTGTTTTAAACATCAATCTGGGCATTTTCTGACTTTATTGCAAAGATTGAGGCCATCGGATCTGTGGGGATCCTCTTGGATTAGTTTCCATGTCATTTTGTACCGGTTTCTACGTTCTTGGGCATTTCGGAGATTGGTATGCAACCTGGTTAGGCGTTTCCTGCAACATAGCCCAAAGCTTTTGCTTGGAATTTCTTGCATGGAGATTGTTGGGGCCTTTTGTCCTGCATGGATCTCCTTTGCATGAAAGTCACTCTTGGAGGTTGGAGGATCTGCTTGGAAGGCTAGCCTAGAGCTCCCCCTAGAGAATTTGCCTGGAGTTTTTGTAGGCTTGTTCTTTTGAAATGTGCCATGCACTATGGCTTATGCTCTTCCAATTAATATTTCATGCACTATTTGTTTGCTTGATGTTCTCTTGTGCAAAGATTGCTTTCTAGAGTCATTTGCCCCGAGGTCTTCATGACTCCTTATCACAAAGATAATGCACCATGTGTTTTGTTCTTCCTTGCTGTAACTCCATGCATTGCCTTTCTTTCTTGGATTTTAGTAGGCTTTACATTTATGCATTCTAGATTGTTTAAGGGGGAAATGTCTACTTGGATTTGCATGGATGTTTGGAATGCTTAGAGGATAGGGGTTGATGCATTTTATTGTAAGAACTTGTGTCTCTTTTTTTCATTTTTCTATTTATCTTTTCCTAGAATTTTGCTCTTGAAGGCTTTTTCAACAATAAATGCTATGTTCTCTATCTAGTTTTCAAGTGGCTTGACGTTCAAAAGGATGTATCCATCCTTGTTAAATT
>JASDQU010102277.1:380240-393818 GCA_032191745.1 Picea mariana
GAGTTCAACAGAAGAGTTTATACTTGAGTGAAGGGTACATTTTTACTGGGGTCGTGACAAAAGAGTTCAACAATCAATGCCACCAACATCGAGGTACATAAAGGGCTTGGTTCTCTTGATTAAATGTCAGTTCCATACCCTCATACATGATAGAATCTAGTGGAAACATTGCAATCTTGCCATTCTTGAAATCCTGAAAACTGTTAAGTCTGCTGAATTTTGAATGGGACCTAAAATTCTACTTTCTCCGTATGAAGTCCAATGAGGTTGGAACCACTCTCAAACATCCTGAAACAATTAATGGTAATGTTAAAAATTTAAGTAAACTGATGAAAATGAAAGATAAAGGAGAATGTCACTTCTAAGAATTTAACATTACCATTAATTACTAGGGTGGGTGAAATGGAGGGGGTGGGGACCTCTTTAAATAGCACTAGTAAGGCAAAATAACCCTCAGTTGCACACCAAAACACCTCATTCCCCCTTGGAAGCGCGCGGGCCTTCCTCGGAAGCACATGTGAAGCGCCCTCCGAAGCGCGCTTCGGAGGGGGACGCTTCGAAAATGGTAGGAAGCGTGCTCAAGAGCCCCGAAGCGCGCTTCCTAAATTTTGAAGCACACTTCAGCCCGAGCTTCCTGGACGCACCCGCTCGGATCGAGCTTCGAGGCTTCGAAGTGGTGGGGGGAAGCTTCCGGTAACACTGGTTCATACGCTGAAAATGTGGAGACATTATCTCATAGGAAGAAAATTTGATCTGAGGACAGACCATAGTGGTTTGAAATATTTGTTTGGATAGCCAACATTGAATGCCAAACAAACCAAATGGATGGAATTTCTCAAAGAAAATGACTCTGACATCAAGCACATTAAGGGGAAAGAAAATAAGGTGATTGATGCACTCAGCAGAAGGGTACATAAAATTCATGCTACAGCCTTTAGTATGTACAGTTCAGATTTGAAAAGCAAAATTTTAGAAGTTGTCATAGCAGACCAACATTATGTACTAGTTAAAGAAAGCTTACAGCAGGATAATGTACAGGAGAAATATAAAGATTACAAGCTGGAAAAGGATGGCATCCTCTTGTACAGGAATAGAGTTTTTATTCCTAATTCTCGAGAGTTGAATAATTTAGTTTTCAAAGAGATGCACAATATGACATACACTAGACATCCAAGGTATCAAAAAACAAATGCAGTTGTAAGAGACCAATATTATTGGCCCGAAATGAAGAAAGATGTGGCTGATTTTATTGCTAGATGCATGGAATGTCAAAAGGTAAAGGTTGAACACCGACATTGAGCGGGATTGCGACAACCATTGCCCATTCCTAAGTGGAAATGGGAGATCGTTACCATAGATTTCATTACCAAGTTGCCCAGAATAGCAAGGCAACATGATTCCAGCATGGTAGTGGTGAACAAGCTTACGAATGCTTCTTATTTTATTCCAGTCAATATGACGCATGAGGCAACCAACATTGCAAAAATTTATATGAAATAAATCGTTAGGCTACATGTTGTGTCTAAGGCAATCGTATTTGACAGAGATACCAAGTTCACTTCCAATTTTTGGAAAGGGTTGTTCAAAGGATTTGGGACAAATCTGAATTTGAGCACAACGCATCATCCAGAGTCAGATGGGTTGATAGAGAGGGTCAACCAAATAATTGAAGATATGCTAAGGATGTATGTAAGTGGAAATACTATATTCATTTGGTTGAGTTTGCTTATAACAATGAGTATCACACATCATTGAAGATGAGCCCATTTGAAGCCTTGTATGGAAGAAAATGCAACCCGCCAGTGAGTTCGGATAACCCAGCAAACAGAGCCATTACTGGGCCAGAATTACTGAGAGAAATGGAAGAGTAGATGATAAAGATAAAGCAGAATTTAAACATTGCACAGAATAGGCAGAAAAGCTACGCAAACAAGGGCAAAGCACATAACGAATTCAAAGTGGGTGTTTCTAAAAGTAAAGGCAAAAAGGAGTTCGTTGAAATTGGGAAGTTGGCAACGAGATATTGTGGGCCATTTGAAGTTCCAGAGAGGATAGGCACAGTTGCATACATGTTTGCATTGTCTGCATCCATGAGAGTTTATAATGTGTTTCCTTTGTCTTTATTAAAGAAGTGTGTGCTTGATCCTAACCACGTGATTGATTGGACTGTGATCCAGGTGGAGCACGAGGGGGACTTACGAGTGGAGCCAATGCGCATCCTGGACTGGAAAGTCATAGTGCTCAGGAACCGAGCCATCGTCCTCGTAAAGGTCCAATGGACCTGCTACCGTCCTGAAGACACAACGTGGGAGCACGAGCAGGCCATATGGGAAGAGTACCCGCAACATTTTGCAGATTTTGAGGAAATATGAATGTACATTTGTACATAAGTGTACAAAGACTCCATTTTGGTGCAGTTGGAGTCCCTGGGGCCACAACTCTGAGACTTTCTATCCAGTCTGTACTAGAGCCCTGGAAGGGAAGTGGGACAGCCTGAGGGACTGTGGTGCAGAGAACAGGGTACAATTCCTTGGGTTGTGCAAGTTGAGGGGAACGAGAGATTGTTGATTGGAATTGTTGTAGGAGTCATTAAACTACAGAACTATCAAGGATTGTGATGAAAAATTTATATATGTATATATGTACACCTGTATGGTGACGTGCACTGAGGACAATGCAAAATGTAGGGGGAGAGGATTGTAGCACCCCAGTTTTGATCCCCAATATAGCATTGTATATTTGTAAATTTTATGAATGATCGTGGGCCAAGCGATGTAATAGGTAAACGTTATATATTGAAAATAATAGAAGGAAATGCATCGTAGGCTGCAAACGGGTAATGACCAAAGTAATGGGGGGCTATGATTCCACAAGAGAGGGGGCTTGATGGGGGTTTTGAGGGGTTTTCATATACCTTGTGTCTTAAACCATCTTCATTAATCAGTTTGTCATTTAGCCATTTATCCCTTTGACTTATTAAGCACTCAATCATTAAATTCATGTAAGAGGTTGAGTGAGAAAGTCAACCCACTCGATTGTGACAACAGGTATTGAGTGCAATCATTCTTTGGGGGGGAGTAAGAGTGAAGCAAGCAAGGGAGAAGAGGAAACTCGAGTAGGAAGAAGAGGAGTTTTGCAGTTACCAAGAATTGATGAAAACTAGAGCCGAGTGTTTGGGAAGAGTGGCCAACCGTAGTGTGTATTGAACACAACTTGTTGAAGCTAGAAATTATGATGAGAATGAGGCCATTACGCCTGTGAGAGATTTTCTATTGACAAAATTACCCAAGAAAAAGTCAATTTGTTGTGTGAGCACTCCTATTGCAATTGGATTTCGTAGAGCCCCCAATAAATATATTCCTAGCCAATCTATGCTAGAGCCCTAGAGGGAATGGAGATTGTCTGAGGGACAGCAGTGCAGAGAAGCAAATATCATCCCTTGGGTTGTGCAGGTTGATGGGGAAGAGAGCTAGGCGGTTGAAATTGTTGTAGGAGTTACGTCATTGTGTTTTTGTTGAGTATTGAGTTGTTATAGTGGACGGTAGACACTCATAGGAGCTTGTTTGTCATTTGTGGACTCATAGGCCTAGTTCAGGGGTGGCTTGTTGCAGAAAGATTAGGTGCAACAAAGCCTACGGTTGGGAGGAATGTCCTTCTTTTGCAACCGGTTGTGTAAAGCATTTTAAAAGATAAGTGTTTGATCACTGTGCCATTTACAGTTTTAATGCTATGATTGAATGTTGCATTTACTCTGTAATTTGTATATACAATTGTTGTTGTGTGTGTTTAATTGTTGTTGTTCATATTTAAACCATTTGCATTCACACTTTTAGGAATTAATGATAATAGTATGCTTGTATGTCATGTTGTGTATATTTCCGCATTTGAATCGGTATGTTAGTCGATTTGGAAGTAAAAAGACCAAACAAGGGAGTTGGGTACGCCACATCCCATCTACTTGGAACAATCTTTAAAAATCCCTACCGAAATTCAATATTATAAAACAGAAAATTCCATGATTGGGGACAAAACTAGAGAAATAGTTATGTTGTTAAGTAATAATTTGGAAGTAAAACATTGGCGATTTCTACAGGCTGCCAAATGATGAATGTAGTATCATCTTCGTTCCATGACTTAATGTCATTCATGTTTGGATCATCGACACACGGGTAGGTTTTAATGAGAAACAATGTCGATATAAATCTCTGAGAATTAGAAGGAGATCTCTAGCGATGATATTTGGACTGTTAGTTTGTAGCTCAGAAGGTGTCTCAGCTAAAGGCTATGTGTCCTAGGCTAGCTAATGAACACATTAAAATACCCAGATCAGCTTTATTTATTTTTGCCTAAGTCCAACTTAGGATTTAGAAATAATTTCTATTTTGAGTGTCGTGTGGGGCCCAGGCTAGTGGGGCGCACCACTTGAGTGTTGAGTGGGGTATAGCCATGAGGGGCGCCTCAATCCGAGCCATTGATTGCAGTGTCGTGAGACATTCTCCAAGTCGTACTCCTCGATGGACTGAGCTGGGTTGACCTGTGAGCGATACTCCTCGATGGACTAAGTTGAGTATGACACTTATCGATGGATGGATAAGTTGTACTGTGTTGGTGCCCAGCGACCCTTAGGGTGTAGCCCATGTGGTCGGGGCATTCTCTAGGTCGTACTCCTCGATGGACTGAGCTAGGTTGACTTGTGATGACATACTAGGTTGGTGCCCAGCAACCCTTGGGGTGTAGCCCATGTGGTTGGGATATTTCCCAGGTCGTACTCCTCGATGGACTGAGTTGGGTTGACTTGTGGACACTATGTGGTTGCAACCCTAGTGTGTTCTAGTCGGTGGTGGCCCCTACACGAGATGAGAGGATCCACATTAGGTGTAGCCATGTGTGACGAGATGGAGGAGACCTTTCACTATGACGTCAGAGAAGGAAGAAGGCCCAAGCCTTGCGCATAAGACCTAGAAGATCAAGTCGGCCCTATTGAGTGGCACCACTTGGATGTGACAGTTCACGTGATGGACTTGTATATATAGAGAGAGCCAACTCCCATTTGCAGATCATCACTTTTGGATCATTCTCTCTTGTGTATTTTTCTCTCTTTGACTAGTGCGCTATGTTTGGAGAGTAGCGCTATTCTTCTTTTGATCTTGGATCTTCTCTTGGACAAATATTCTAGTGAAAGGTTACTGGGTTTTCTTCCCTTGAGTAGAAGGGTTTCCCAGGATAATTTCGTTTGTATCTTGTACATGGTTATCTTCTTGTTATCTTGGTTATTTACTGCAGCTATTGTATATGGTTTATGCTTCATCTATGCTTTTGCTAATGTGAAATGTTAAAGAAAGATAATGAAATCTGAATAAACACAAAATTCAACATGGTATCAGAGCAGTGTTCTTGAAGAAGCCATCTGCACAAGTTCGCTAGACCTCTTCTGCAACTGGCTAGCTCTTTTCTGCAGATTCGCTAGGGTTTAACTGCAGTTGCACTTTTACCTGTCAAGCTCACTGAGCACTTTCCCTAGGTCGTTGGGCCTAATTCTTTCATAGAGAAGTGCATCCTACCCCAGCACATCTTCTACAACTCTCAGATTGCAAATCAGAGAAGTTTTTGGCATTATTTCCAGTCCTAGGGTTCCTGCAGCCATGGTGACGAGTGTTCCGATGGAAGATAGGCTTGATGGAGCCTCCAACTTCCACTCTTGGAAGTCTAGGCTACTCGTCACTCTGGAAGAGAGTGATTTGATGAAGTTTGTGGAAGAGGTTGTGCCAGAACCTGATGATGCTTCTGAGAAGTCTCAATGGAGGAAGAATGACACAAGAGCTAGAAGGATCATTATCTACTCTGTGAGAGACCACCTGATTCCACACATCTCCAAACTGAAGACAACTAAAGAGATGTTTGACACCTTGAAGAAGTTGTTTGAGAGAACCAACACCAACAGAGCCATTGCCTTGAAGCACCAGCTTCAGATGGCTAAGGCAGATACAGTTGCCACCTTCTTCATGAAGATATATGAGATCAGAGATCAGTTGGGTGTCGTTGGAGAGATCATCTCAGATAGAGAGCTTGTCATGTTGAATCTTAATGGTCTTCCAAGACATTGGGAGCCATTCATTCAGAGTATTAGTGGGCGATCCAAATTGCTTAAGTTTGATCAGTTATGGGCAGATTGTACTCAGGAGGAGACCAAACTTGCAGCCAAAGGTGCGCAAAGTTCCCATCATGATGAAAGTCGTGCCCTAGCCTCTCATGTAAGGAAAGGCAAAGAAAGAGGACAAGGTTCCGGGAGATCATTCAAAGAAAGGAAGCCCAGACCAGCTCTTGAGCATAAAAAGAAGGATCTTTCAAAGATTCAATGCTTCAAATGTGAGAAGTTTGGCCACTATGCCAGACAGTGCCCTTTGTGGAAGAATAAGAAGCAACATGCCTCCATCGTCGATGTTGACCGAGAACCACCCCAGAAGAAGTCAAGGAAAGCAAGCAAGGATGATGAGGATTTCTTCATTTCAGTCCGCTCAGGTACGATTCCTACTAGTAGTGATATTTGGTTGATTGATAGTGGTGCTTCCAGACATATGACTAGATATAGAGAGCACCACACTAATCTAGTAGAGAAAGACTCTCGGTCGCATGTTGTACTTGGTGATGATGCCAGATATACTGTGAAGGGATCTGGGGCCATTTCCTTCCAGTTAGATTCTAGTACCCCGCTTCATTTGAGTGATGTGTTGTTTGTGCCAGGGATGAGAAGGAACCTTGTCTCTATTTCAGCCTTAGAGGACAAAGGCTACAAGGTTGCCTTCTCTTATGGTAACGTTCTATCATGGCACAAGAACTCTAGTATGGGATCAACCCGTGTGATTGGTGTTCAAGAAGATAGTTTGTACACAGTGACAGTCCAACCAATTCAGGCCCTGGTGCATGATGTTGACCGAGAGCCACTCCAAAAGAAGTCAAGGAAAGCAAGCAAGGACGATGAGGAGTTCTTCATTTCAGCCCTCTCAGGTACGATTCCTACTAGTAGTGATATTTGGTTGATTAATAGAGGTGTTTCCAGACATATAACTGGATATAGAGAGCACCTCACTAATCTAGTAGAGAAAGACTCTCAGTTGCATGTTGTACTTGATGATGATGCCAGTTATACTGTGAAGGGATCCGGGGCCATTTCCTTCTAGTTAGATTTCGGTACCCCGCTTCATTTGAGTGATGTATTGTTTGTACCGGGGATGAGAAGGAACTTTGTCTCTATTTCATCCTTGGAGAACAAAGGCTACAAGGTTGCCTTCTCTGATGGTAAGGTTCTTGCATGGCACAAGAACTCTAGTATGGGATCACCCCGTGTGATTGGTGTTCGAGAAGATAGTTTGTACAGATTGACAATCCGACCAGTTCAAGACTTGGTGCATGATTCTATCAATCTGAGTGAGTTATGGCATAGGAGACTTGCTCATTTGCATTATAGAGTTCTTCCCGCCCTGGGGAAGATGGTGATAGGTCTTCCACTGCTTCGTGTAGAGCATGATGGCATTTGCAAAGGTTGTGCTCTTGAAAAGAATGCCAAGGGGTCTTTTTCGAGCAGTGGCAGCAGATCCAAGGGGGTCTTGGACCTAGTGCATTTAGATTTGCATGGGCCTATGATAGTTGCTTCATTGAGTGGATACTTATACAATGTGATCTTCGTTGATAACTACTCCCAAAAAACTTGGATTTACTTCTTGAAGTCCAAGGAATCTGAAGAAGTCCTTGGCAGGTTTCAGGAGTATAGAGCACAGGTTGAGAACCTGACCAAAAAGAAGATCAAGATACTGAGATCAGATAATGGAGGAGAGTACACCTCCAAAGGATTTTGTGATTTATGTGTTAAGGCAGGGATCAAGAGGGAGTACATTGTTCCTTACAACCCCCAGTAGAATAGGGTTGCAGAGAGAAACAACAGGTCTATTGTTGAGGCAACGAAGGCGATGATTCATGATCAGAGTTTGCCTATGTTTCTGTGGGCAGAAGAATCCATGACCGTTGTGTATGTTCAGAACAAGAGCCCTCATAAGATTTTGAAGAATATGACTCTCGAGGAGGCTTTCACAAGAGAGAATCTTGAGGTTGGACACTTCAGGATATTTGGGTGTCCTGTCTACATTCATGTACCCAAGGAGAAAAGGACGAAGTTAGACCCTTCAGGTAGGAAGGGTACATTTGTTGGGTAAAGTGAGTCTTCGAAGGCATATCGGGTCTACATCCCAGGTCAGAGACAGATTGAGGTGAGCAAGGATGTTTCCTTTGAGAAGGAGGTAGCCTTCAGGAGATCTAGAGGATCTCACATGGAGATTGATAGTGAGAGGCAGGAGGATATGGTATCTTCTCCCCCTCACCCTTCAGCAATTCAGAGGGAGACAACTGAGCCCACGGAGATAGTTGAGCCTGTTGATCTAGTTGATCCTGTGGATCATGTTGATGTTCCCAGAGATATTGCAGTAGGTAGGAAGAGGCCTGCATGGGCTCGTCGGAATTTGCATGAGGCACAGGGACATGCAACTCCCCATGGTACTTTCAGAGAAAGTAAGAGACCTCAAAGATTCTCAAGCTATGTTGTAGCAATGAGCCACATCATCGATTCTGAGCCTTCCTGTTATGAGGAGGCATCTAGTCAGCAAGTATGGAGAGATGCCATGATGGAGGAGTATTAGTCCATCATGAAGAATGATGTGCGGGATATTGTTCTGAGACTTGAGGGGAAGTCTGTGGTGACTTCCAAGTGCATCTATAAGATCAAACATGCAACTAACAGGAGCATCGAGAAGCACAAACCGAGATTTGTGGCTAGAGGATTCTCTCAAGTAGAGGGAATAGACTATGAAAAGACATTTGCTCATGTAGCTCAGTACACCTCCATTAGAACGATCATTGCCCTTGCTTCAGCCATGGGTTCGAGATTACTTCAGATGGATGTAAAGAGTCAAGACAACCTTCCTCAATGGAGAGATTGAGGAAGAGGTGTACATCGAGTAGCCAGACAGTTTCATGATTCATGGGAAGGAGTCCCATGTGTGCAGGTTGAAGGTCCTGTATGGACACAAACAAGCACCTCAAGCTTGGTATGTGAGGATTGATGGATACCTGATGAGTTTGGGTTTCAGCAAGAGTGTTGTTGATACCAACCTATACTATAAGATTGTTGATGGTGAGTCCCCGATTTTGATCCTGTACGTTGATGATTTATTTCTCACCAGAGCAGAGCGCCTCATTACTTGGTGCAAGCATGAGTTGGCCTCTGAATTTGAGATGAACGATCTCGGCATGATGCACTATTTCTTGGGACTAGAGGTGTGGCAGAGAACTAATGAGATCTTCCTAAGTCAGGGGAAGTATACAGTTGAGATTCTGAGGAGACTTGGGATGTTGGACTGTAAGTCCATGACCACACCGATGGTGTCGAATCTGAAGTTGAGTGAGTCTTCTTCCAATTAAGACTTGATTGATCTGACTATGTACCCGCAGCTTATTGGATCATTGATATATCTGGTTAATAACAGACCAGATATTTGCTATGCAGTGAGTGCACTTAGCCAGTTCAAGAGTCAGTCGAGACAGATGCATTGGGTAGCAGCGAAGCATGTATTGAGATACTTGAGAGGCACAGTTGGATATGGCCTAGGATATGCTTCCAATATTGACATGAGATTGCAGGGATATGCTTATTCGGATTGCGCAGGGAGCACAATTGACAGGAAGAGCACCTCAAGGTGTTGCTTCAGTTTGGGGTCTGCCATGGTTTCCTAGTGTAGCAAGAAACATACTTATGTAGCTTTGAGCACCGCAGAAGTTGAGTATGTTGCAGTATGTATGGCAGTACGCGAAGCAGTGTGGCTTCGGAAGCTCCTTGTAGGATTGTGTGGACAGATGTTGGATCCCACCGTATTCATTGTGATAACCAAAGTTGTGTGAAGCTCTCAGAGAATCCAATATCTCATGACAAATCGAAACATGTTGAGATCACGTTTCATTACATTCGAGATATGGTGCAGAGGAAAGCAGTACTGGTGCAGTACCTTCCTACAAATGAGCAGATTGTAGATCTTCTCACCAAGCCCCTTGCCAAGTCGAAGTTCGAGTACTTCCATGATAAACTTGGAGTGGTAGAGAATGCCCCTCTCGCTGAGAGGGAGTGTTGATGATTGCAACTTCGTGAGACATTCTCCAGGTCATACTCCTCGATGGACTGAGTTGGGTTGACCTATGAGCTATACTCCTTGATGAACTAATAAGTTGTACTAGGCTGGTGCCCAGCGACCCTTGGGGTGTAGCCCATATGGTCAGGACATTCTCCAGGTAGTACTCCTCGATGGACTGAGCTAGGTTGACATGTGATGACATACTGGGTTGGTGCCCAGCGACCCTTGGGGTGTAGCCCATGTGGTTGGGATATTTCCCAGGTCGTACTCCTCGATGGACTGAATTGGGTTGACCTGTGGACACTATGTGGTTGTAGCCCTAGTGTGTTCTAGTGGGTGGTGGCCCCTAGACAAGATGAGAGGGTCCACATTGGGTGTAGCCATGCGTAACGAGATGGAGGAGACCTTTCATTATGACGTCAGAGAAGGAAGAAGGCCCAATCTTTGCGCAGAAGACCTAGAAGATCAAGTCGGCCCTGTTGAGTGGCACCACTTGGATGTGACAGTTCACATGATGGACTTGTATATATAGAGAGCCATCTCGCATTTGGAGATCATCACTTTTCGATCATTCTCTTTTGTGTATTTCGCTCTCTTGGACTAGTGCGCTATCTTTGGAGAGTAGCGTTATTCTTCTTTTGGTCTTGGATCTTCTCTTGGACAAATATTCTAGTGAAAGGTTACTGGGTTTTCTTCCCTTGAGTAGAAGGGTTTCCCAAGATAAATTCATGTGCATCTTGTACATGGTTATCTTCTTGTGATCTTGGTTATTCACAGCAACTATTTTATATGGTTTATGCTTCATCTATGCTGCTAAAATGTGAAATGTTAAAGAAAGATAATGAAAAGCATAAAATTCAACATTGGGCACACATCTCAAGGCAGAAAGGAGGTTGAAATAAAGATAAATTGAGGGGTTGAGTGTGAGAGGGACACACAATTAGCAAAAGAGTTGGAGAGGAGGGCGCATAGGGCTGAGGAAGAGGGTGATTGGCTGAGTGAGTCAAGCAGCTAGCAAAGGGGCGATTTCTGGGCATCTTGGTCAGCTTGCAGAGGCAGAGTTTTTTAGCAGCAGAGAGGTCGTACTTGTTGGAGCGTACTAGGTTGTACCAGGTCGTACTTTCAACAAGGAAAGAGGTCGATTATGAGCAGGTCGTACAACAGCCAAAAAGGGTCGAAATTCCCAGGTCGTACAGTTGATAGAGAGGGCAGACTTGCTGTAAGATTTTTTCTAAATTTAGTTGCTGCTATAATATTCCTCTGAAGCACATATTAAAGCCCCTCCTTTATTGGTTTCCCCAAACTAGGGTTTCCAGGGTATTTCTGGTGTTGTTTATTTTATGTGCTTGGTTATATGTTAGTTTTTGTTGTGTTATTTTGGTTAAATAACTCAGTTGTAGATTACTTGCATAATTTCCAGAATTTATATCAGCTAGATTAATTTATGAGTTAAAGAAATTATTGGCATTTAGTTTCTGTTGTTGAGTTATAGGAAACCAACATGGTATCAGAGCTCAGCCTCTGAATACAGAAGACACCAAGTCAACTTGTTGTCCAAACCAAGTGTGAATCAACAAGGGGGCAAGTTACCAAAAAGGTGTGTGAGTCAAAGCAACTAACATAATGGTCGGTGCAGGCTTAAGGTTTGAAGATAGGCTCGAAGGGGCCTCAAACTTCAGTCAATGGAGGGAGTGAATGGATTTGTTGCTTGAGGAAAATGGATTGTGGGAGTTTGTTGAAGGGAAAGCAGTACTTCCAGCGAATCCAGCACAACAACTTAGCTCATCTCAAGAAGGATGTGAAGGCAAGGAGTATCATTGTTGATGGAGTCAAAGATCACATCATTCCTCATCTGTCTAGCAAGAAGACAACTAAGGATATGTAGGAGGCCCTAGTGAAACTATACCAGTCAGGTAACCAGAGCAGGAAGATGTTGCTTAGAGAGAGACTCTGAAGCACGAAGATGGCCAAGGGAGAATCAGTGGTTACATATCTCACCAAGTTCACTCAGATCAGAGATGAACTGCCAGTTGTTGGGGAGACCATGGACGATTCAAAGCTGGTGAGGACAGCCTCGAATGGCTTCACGAAGCAATGGGACGTGTTTGTCCGAAGAGTGGTGGCTCGGGAGAAACTCCCTAATTGGGAGAGGTTATGGGATGACTTCACCCAGGAGGAGTTGCAACTTGATTCCTCACAGGCTAGCCAGCCAAAGAGTGGAGAGGAGGAGAACGTTGCTCTTCATGCGAAGAAGAGCAAGGGAGGAGGTTCGAGGAACATGAGCAAAGTGAAATGCTTTGCATGTCATAACACTGACCACTATGCAAGCCAGTGTCCCAACAACAACAAGGAGGAGGCACAGATAGCAGCATCAGCATCAACTGAGATTGATGATTTTACTGAGAAATTCGAGGAGGAAATTTCTCTGGTCTCTTTTCTTTCAACCAACAGTTTTGTAGGGTATGAGGACATTGGGGCATTGATCGTGGACAGTGGATCATCTCGCCATATGACGGGGATGAGGACGATGTTCCTCAGTGTTTTGGACAAGCTCAGACTTGCATGTGAGAAGTGGAGCTAGCACCATGCATGTAGTGAAGGGGGTTGGATGCGTCAAATTCCAGCTAGAGTCGAAAGGTTCTCTGGAGGTGGTCGATGTGTTGTTTGTTCTAGAGCTGAAGGTAAATTTGCTCTCACTATCAGCTCTGGAGGACATGGGATATGCAATTAAGTTCGAGGATGGACAGGTATTCATACCAGTGTTACAAGAACCGAACCGGAACCGGTAAAACCGACTGGTCCGACAGGTTCCGAGCCCAGACCGGTTCAAACCGGCCCCCTGAACCGCTTCAGACCGGTTTCGTATGGAACCGGTCGGTTTCTTGCCTGAACCGGCCGATTCCGTACGGAACCGGGTTTTTTTGCCTAAACCGGCCGGTTCCGTACGGAACCGGTTTTTTTTGCCAATGAGGCCCGCGGCTGAAAATTTGAGGGAATTTTTAATTTTTTTTTTAAATTAGGGTTGGGGGCATGCATGGGAAGCCTTCTAGAATTGTCTAGAGCCCCTAATGAAGCTATAAAGCCAACCCCACCCCCTCTCTTTCACTCACACTAGTCTTTTGGCTTCTCTTGAGTAATTAATGGTAATATTAAATTCTTAAAGTGACATTCATTTGGCTTCTCTTCAGTAAGTATAAGTGACATTCTCCTTTCTCTTTCATTTTCATCCTTTTACTTAAATTTTTAACATTACCATTAATTGTTTCAGGATGTTTGAGAGTGGTTCCAACCTCATTGGACTTCATATGGAGAAAGTAGAATTTTAGGTCCCATTCAAAATTCAGCAGACTTAACGGTTTTCAGGATTTCAAGATTGGCAGGATTGCAATGTTTCCACTGGATTCTA
>JASDQU010102278.1:4545-19014 GCA_032191745.1 Picea mariana
CCACTATGAATGCAAATGTTTGCCAACTACCTACCCATATCGCACATATATGGTCGTATGCCAGCAAGAATCATATCCTCCATCCATTGTTATCAAGTCATCATGTTGGCTTCCGCTGGAGGAAAGCCGAGAAACATAAATAATAGTCGTCGGGTATCATCCATCATACATACATGCTGTCATGCATTCTTATTTGAACTCTAGGATTTTATTTGAAGCCGAGCTCTTCGATCGCCCATATTCATCCCTACTGTAGCAAAGAGCCGAGCAGATTTTACGCTCACTCTAAGACTGGCTCTCTCAATGGTCATAATTCTCTGCACATCAAAGCCGAAGTGCTCCAAAGATCTCCTATCGGGGTCACAATGGAAAGGGGTCATGCAAGTAATAGAGGTCGAGATATATTGGCACATGAAAGCTCTGCTTGATTGAGCCATCACAGACAAACAAGCCGTTCTCAATGCTCTCCTGATGTAGATAAAATTCCTCCAACTGCAAATCATGGCGCTGGACAAAAAGTTCATCATTTGGGCACCAAGCACATGAATGCGCTTTGAAGACAATGACAACCTCCAGGGTTCGGATGATAATGTTGTTCCTCCTCCAGAAAATATTCCGTGACTGTAATTTCTTTTAGCTTTTCTTTGTTTAACTTTTGTAACTAGCCTTCAAGGCTCTTGGCTTTCTCTACTCGAAGATACATGCAACTTAGCAACAAGCTTAACCATCTTTTTGATAACACCGGTACTTTATGTCCTAAAGATCAGCATAATTACTGCCATTTAGGCCTCTTAGCAAGATGGCAGGCAACAAATCAGATGTTAATTTTGCCATTTTAATTTTGTCAATATTTTCTTAATACAAAGAGATAGTTTAAAAAAAAAATTATTCCTCCCTAGCCGCGAGACTCATATCCAACCTGCTCAACATGTATTATTTTCTCTATCCAGAGGCTTCCCTGTCCCTGTTGGTGTCCATTCTCCATCTGTTCCTCAAATGTAACGTGTCCACAGTCTGCTTATCACTGGAACAAATTTTTTGTTTTCCTCTCTGCCTCCCTCCCTGTCATAACTCCACTATGCCGAGAGAGCGAGGCAAGCCCAAACAAGGCCCGACTTACTACAGCTTCATAGCCCAACGCAATCGCCCAGACCCCTTGCTACCCTCTAATTCGTTAACCAACATTGTTAGCCCCTCCCGCTCCGACCAGAATTGGCCGGGGGATCCCCAACCTCCTCTTGGCAATCTGGAGTCACCTACTCACCTCTCTGACCCCATGACGACTCAAGAGGCTGCCCAATTGAGGAAGAAATTCCTCCAAACGGGCTGGAAGCCACCACATCAATACCAGAGCCCTTCGACAGTTCCAACACCTTTGCTTATCCCAAAATGGCGCCAGGCAGTTGTGTGGTCGAGGAAGAAATCCCCCTCAGCTGGTTGAAAGACTGGACCACAAGGAATGTCTCGGCTACCACAAAGGTAACCCACTGGTTTCCCATGGAAGAGACTCCACCGACTGAATTTGATGCAGCAACAACACAACATGAAGTGACGGTTGTGAGCGTTGAATAGGCTTCGCTCAACTCGCACCATTTTTCGGATGACCACTTTCAGCTAATCTTCGAGATGCACCAGAACCTGGAGGACCAACTCCACAATCAGAGCATCCTCAATCGCCACATGGACCTCTTGTTCAACTTCCTGTCCAGTGCACATGCTCAGAAGCATTGGCTGACTTGCATCCAACTGTTTTTCTTCACTTACAACAATGATGGATGCCCAGATTCGCTGCACCTTTAATTTTTCAAGCATTTTGTCCTACAGGAATCAGTTATAGTCAATTTATTCACTGATTAGGCTTCTGGTAGAGGGACCTGATTAGGCGGTGGATCATGGACCTTACTCCGCTGTCTGCTGCCGAAAGGAAAAGACGAGAACCCCCTCATACAAGCAGGTAGTAGTAGACAGATGGAAAGGCCCACGAGGCGTAGGTTTCAAGGAACCAATGACAAGCACCTCAGGATCAGAATCGGAAAAGTGTCAACAGAGCAACCAGAGGAAAAGCAATGGCATGGGGGAAGAAGCCAGAGAAACTCAGAATGTTGCGCAAGAAACGACGAGCCCCAATGGGACAGAAGAACACAACCCATGTAAACCAAAGACAACAATGATACCCAAGGTAATACTGAACGATCTGCAAACACAACTCTATAGGGACCAAATGAAGATGCATGCGCTAATCTACAAGTTTATGGGTTTGTGGCTCATAGAAAGAATGTTGCGCAATTGGATTAAATATCAATGGAATCCAAGCGAAGAAGTGGATCTACACCTGGGCTCGAAAGGCTTCTTTACAATAGTTTTCATGAACCTGGAAGATAGGGATAAGATCTTTAAGGGGGGGGGGCATACTTCCACGCATCAGCAGGACTGTACATGCGACCATGGAAGGAAAACTTCTCCCCAGTGAAAGAAACTTTTAAAAATGTACCTGTATGGCTGAGACTTTACTCCTTGCCGTTAGATTATTGGCTACCTTCCACCTTTGAAGCAATAGGGAACAAACTGGGAAAATACATGAAGACATCATAAGCAACCCTAAAAGGACGATACACTTCCTATGCAAGAATCTGCATAGAGATGGATGTGTTGGGGGCACTCCCAAAAGCCATAATCCTGGAATTCGGGGACGAGGAATGGATACAAAACATTGACTATGAACAGATCCCCTTCAGATGCAGAAGATGTCATGAACATGGACACCTAATCAAATAATTTCCGATCATTAAAAAACAAGAAGTGGAAAACACCAAACTAAAGCATGATAAGGATGGGTTTATAAAACCAAACCACAGAAACAAAGATAGCAAGAAACAAAGTAAAACCCCAACAGGGAGCAATCCGGAGGCCAGGAATGAAACAGAGGGATGGGACAAGACCAAAAAAGGAGAGGAAGGAGGAAAGGGAAAGACAAAAGCTAAAGAAGCCAGGGAACAAGCAACAAATGAGGATACAGATAGCCCAAGAAAGGAGATGGGACAGGGGGGAAGCACAACTCCTATGGACGGAGAAACCAGAGATACCCCCACCCCCATGCAGGAGGCAGACGAAGACGCGGAAATGAATCCAAGTGAGGTAGGAACAGAAGATCCTGATCTCAGAGACATTGTGGAAAGGGAAAGGATCGATCTCTCGAACATACTGGAGCAATGGAAAAGGCAGGGCATATACAATGTACCAGTGAGCAACTAGACCACATCCACTACTTGTTCCTCCTAAGGGAGGAAGCCAAATCTAGAGGGCTCAAGTGCACACACGGTGAGATAGGACACCTAGGAGTCCAAGCAGGCGAAGGACAACCACAATTCTCACCCAAGCAGACGAGAAGGAAAAAAGGTAGGAAATCAAACAACGTAGCCCTACAGGAACTAGGAGCTCTGCTGATAAACTCAGGCAATTTAAAAAACCTCTTTCCCAACTCCCCCCCACATGTTTAAATGAATATTATAACATGGAATATAAGAGGCCTAAACAACCCATGAAAGTAGAGAATTCTTAGAAATAGACTTAGGAAGGAACAACCAGACCTCTGTTTCATCCAAGAGACAAAATGCATTGTAGACAGAATGGAAACAATCAACAAAAAACAATGGAGCAAGTACAAGATGTTGGTTGTCGAAGGACATCATATGGCATGAGGTATCCTCACCTTGTGGAACTCACAAGTGATGAACCTAATAGCAGCCGAGGCTACCAGGCACACACTTTCGGTTAACATGCAAATCATTGGGAATACAAAGATGATTCTATGCACTAATGTGTATGGACCCCAGATGCTAGAGGAAAAGAGAAGAATTCTTTTAGACCTAGAAGACCTAAAATCCCGCTCCATCAACCTCCACTGGATCCTTGCAGGGGACTTCAACATCATCACATCACTTGCGGAGAAAAAAGGAGGCACCAAGAGATTGGATAGAGATGTGGAAGAATTATCAACGTTCATAGACACAACAGAGATGGTGGACATCAAAACCAATAACAGACATTTCATTTGGAACAATAAACGGATAAATCAACATCAGGTTGCGACAAGACTAGACAGATTCTTGGTGTCAGAATCCATCATTATGCAAGGGTTAACCTTAGACTGCAACATCCTTCCCTGGGCGGGTTCTGACCACTGGCCAGTCCAACTAGAAGCAGACTTCCCAACCACCCCAAAGAATAGACCATTCAGATTTGATAAATTCTAGATTGAACACCCCACCTTCAAGGAGAACATCAACCAGTGGTGGTGGGAGGAACAACCAGAGCAAGGGACACAGATGTTCAAACTCTATAAGAAACTAAAGTACATCAAATATAAGCTCAGGGAGTGGAACAAGGAAATTTTTGGCAACCTAAACCAAGAGAAGAAAAATATTGAAGACAGAATGAGAAGACTCCAGGAAGTTTGCATAGCGGAGGGCTATATAGAGGATCGAAAAAAGGAAGAGATCCAAATGACCCAGGAATGGGAAGGAAGATTCCAGCAGGAAGAAATTCTATGGTGCCAAAAGTCCCGAAGTAGATGGCTAAAGGAAGGAGAGAGGAACACCAAGTTTTTTCATAGAACAAACATTGTCAGAAGATGGGATTGAGCCAGAATCCCACAAGGATTAGGATGGGATCGAGCGAGAATCCCACAAGGATATTGAAAATGCCCTGGTAAGCCACTTCCGTGGGATATCCCAGGAACCCAACAAATACTGAACGTATGCCATCCAAAGGATAACGTAGCACATCCCCCGTCTAGTCACCGAGGAACAGAATAACAACCTAAACAAATCCATAGCTAAGGAGGAAATTGATCGAGTGATCCAGGAGATGCCCAATGGGAAAGCCTCAGGTCCAAATGGTTTCATAGTGGAATTCTTCAAAGCCTGTTGGGAAGTGGTCAAACACGATGTTTGTAGGGTGGTGGAGGACTCTAGACGGTCAGCCTCCATCCTAAAAGCATTAAATGCCACAATGATTACTCTAATCCTCAAATAAAATGAAGCAAGAACCCCTGACCTCTACAAACCCATAGCTTTATGCAATGTGGTTTACAAGATAATCTCCAAAGTCATAGCCAATAGATTGAAACCCCTCCTACCCACATTGATTTCACAAGAACAGGCGGGTTTTGTGGAAGGACGATAAATCATGGACAACATCATCCATGCCCATGAACTAATCCACACCTTGAAAATCCAGAGGATAGGGGGGATGATAATACAACTTGACCTAGCAAAATCCTATGACAAAATTAGCTGGCACTACATTGTTAAGACTCTGGAAGCCTTTGGTTTCACCCAACACTAGATCAACTAGATTATCAGCCTAGTCTCAATGACAAGTTACTCGCTCCTGACAAATGGAGCCCCAGCCAAACCCTTCTGGCCCACTAGAGGCATCAGACAAGGAGACCCGCTATCCCCCTTCTTGTTCATCCTGATGATGGAAGGTCTCAGTCGAAGCATAAAAAGCGCAACAGTAGCAGGAGAAATAGCAGGCCTCAAACCTTTCAAAAACTGCCCTACTTCCACACACCAACAGTTCATGGATGACACCTTACTCCATGGAATACCCACGACCAAGGAAGCAAAAACTTTCAAAATTATCTTAGAAGAGTTTGGGGAAGCCTCGGGAGCTGAGATCAACCATTCCAAATCAATGATCTACTTTTTCAACACCAACCCTGCAATCCAAAGGAACCTGGAAAATATTTTGGGCTTTGAGCGCAAAACTCTCCCAACTAAATACTTGGGCATCCCCCTGACGGACAGAGCATACAAAATGGAAACTTGGGAAGGAGTGCTCAACAAGCTACAAGAGAGGGTGAAAAACTGGATGTACAGATCCCTCAACCTTGCGGGGAGACTTGTACTAACCAAGATGGTTCTGCAAGAAATTCCAACCTATATGATGTCTGTATTTCCCGCCCCCAAAGGAATACTACAAAAAATAAGGACCATCCAAAGGGACTTCCTATGGCGAGGAGCGGAAACAAAGAAAAAATGGGCCTTGGTGGCTTGGGAGAAGGTTTGCAAGCCAAAATGCAAAGGAGGACTGGGGCTACAAGACCCACAAGTAACTAATGAAGCCTATGCGGAGAAACTTTGGTGGTGATGGGTTAAAGAAACTTCTACCCCATGGGCAATCCTCTGGAAGGCCAAGTATGCCCCAGACATAAACAACCAGGACCAAATTCATTTTATGGGCACTAGGGAGGGATCATCCATCTGGAACCTAGCTTGGTGCAACAAAACCTGGGTCTAGACACACAGCTTCTAGGAAGTAAGGAATGGTAAAACAACAAGATTCTGAGAGGATGCCTGGCAACAAGAACCCAAAATGGGAAATCTGGATAGGGAGGAACTCCAACAGGACATGATCAAGCAAGGCAAAACCAAAGTCTACCCCTATTGGAAGCAGGAAACAGATCGAAACAAATGGAGAATCTGGGACAATCTCAATTCCCAAACTAGAGATCGGACCACAACAATCGTGAAAGAGGTGGAGGAGGAACTGGGGAAAAGGAAAATTGCAGTCTCGAAAGAAGAAGACCAATTAGGATGGGGCCAAAAAAATGGCGGGGAATTCAACTTGAAGGAAGCATGACATTACATCGTGGACCAAGACCAAGAAGACCTAGTGCAACTATGGGATAAGCTCTAGAGCAGCCCCCAGTGGCCAAAAATAAAAATTTTCAAAGGGTTAGTACTTCACAACCAAATTCTAACCTGGGAAAACCTAAGGAAATGGGGCTTCATAGGCCCGTCACAGTGCCACCTCTGTCAAGCTAAGGAATAAACAATGAATCATCTCCTCGATGAATGTACCTACACAACAGAGATTTGGGACTGGGCGACATGTATTTTTCGATAGTCCAATAGGACCCGAGGTAACATCTGCACAACCATTAACAACTGGAATGAGAGTTACAACGAAAATGAGGAGGTGAATCTATGTTGGACTCTCATTCCGGGGATGATCATATGGACAATATGGAAAGAAAGGAACGGACACATCTTCAAGAATGAAAGCCTTTCGAAAGGGAAAATCAAAGAAAAAATAATATCCATGACAAGAGAAACGGTGCAGAGCCACAACTTCCATAATGGGAAAGCGCAAGTCACAGGTCGGGACTCTAGAGTCCCAGAATATTTTCACCTAAAAGATGGGCGCAACCGCACACAAATAGGATGACCACTGCAACTCCAAATAGGTGAGCGCAACTGGGATCCCCCTCCAGCAGGGTCCCTCAAGTTGAATTTCGACGGGGCAGCAAAAGGAAACCCATGCATGACAGGAATGGGCGGGGTAATCAGGGATAGTGGTGGCAACATAATCCAGCTGTACGCTAGGAGTATGGGAAAGTCAACTAACAATGCAGTGGAATTAGGGGCCCTGGAGATCGACCTCGAGATTCTAAGCCATGAAATGATGATAAACACTATCGTGGAAGGAGACTCCACTCTGGTAATCAACACGGTGAAGAGACTCCAAAATGGAACCAGAGTGGGAAAAGTTCAAAGAAACTAACACTTGGCACACTCCTTGCAAAAAATCCAGAAACATCTGCAAAAGATGAACACAATGGAGTTGTGTTGGGTATGCAGGTCAGTGAATGGCCTGGCGGACATAATCGCTAATGAAGGGGTTAGCAAGGAAGGATCAGAGTTATACACCACCTAGAGCAACATCCCAAATGATCAATTCAGAATAGACTGCATACAACTAGCGACAAAAGACCTTGAAAACAACTTAAGTACGAAAGGTCACATTGAGAGGAGCGGTGCAAGGCCAATAGGCGGGCACGATGAATCCAGGCAGAATCTTCATGTCCAACACCCGATTACAAGTGACAATGCGAGATCAGACCACACAACAGATGGGGGTACGACATCAAGGTCACATTAGTAGGAAAAATCATTGGGTTAGTGCAGGGTACAAATGGTACTCAGCATGCCATGAGTGACGTAGGACAAAAAATGTTACCACGCACCAGTAGGGTCACACCTCTCCCAAGAGTAAGTACGTGGAAGAGAAAAGTTGGTTACACAACGAGTAGGGGAAATGGCTAGTGCAGGGATAACAGATGGATTGTCATGGTCACACATACCGAGATAGACAAAAAGGACCAGAAGGACCACCTCTACAGGCAAACCATGATTGCAAGGAGGAGTCCGCAGCCAGAGGGTTTCCATAAGAGGTGAAGCACTAGGAATAGATGTAGCCGGGTAAAGTGCAACAACATAAGCCACCACAAAAACAAGGGCCTGAAAAGAAGGAACCCCTGGGGCGATAGGAACAGGAGGAGATTTCAGGGAAAGAACCGCCACAAGCTACCCAATATGGTGCATATGAAGACAACGCACATCAAAAGAAACACCTAGATGGAAGAAAATTCGACAAGCCATAGGAGGATTTCAAGGATAGAGCAAGTGGCCTGAGACGCCAAGGGTACCTTCCAGGCACTGGTCGATCCGAAAGGACAAGCGACCATCACCAGGTGGGAGAGGGAAATCACTGCCACGTGCAAGGGCAAAGCCTGGGAGGAATTGAGCCAGGAAGCGACCTGGATAACGGACCCAGGGACCACACAGTCTAGGGAAACCCTCTACCATAAGACGATAGAGATGGCATGGCGGACAAAGATGTTAATAGGAAAAGTGAGCATAGAAAATAAAGCTGCTAGTCGGAAGGGTAACAAGGACCAAAAACATTTGCTAAAAGAAATCCTGAGTCGCCTCAGCAACCTGGACGCTAGTACAAAATGAATTGCAGAGGACCAGAAGAACCAAAAGGAGAAGCTGGAGCGAATGGTTGCCCAATTCCACTTATACTTGCGCTACATCCATCATATGGACATATCACTAGCTGATGAAAATGGAGCACCAACCCGGATCAGGAAGACCCACATGGTGGCCCAGAAGGAGGAGAGCAAGGACAAGGCGAAAGATGGAAAGAAGAATCTCATAATCCTGGACTAGCGTCGTGTTAACCAATGATCAGTGAATGTGACTGGGTCAGTCTTAATTGATTTCTTGTGTTTTTTATGTTTCTATTATGATTAGCTTGTCAAAAACTGGATATGTTGGGACTGGACCGGTTTCCCAATGTGGCGGTCCAACCATACCCCTCTGCTATCTCAAAGAACGCAACTTTGGAACCCCTGGGCTAGTTTCCTTTTTGGCAAACCAGGGAGTTCCTCTTTTTGTATATTAGTCATTTTTAATAATACAGATACTCACACCCACTTACTTTAAAAAAAAAAATAGATATATGAAAAAGAGGAAAAAGGCGAAAATGGAAATTTTTAAATATTCATGCATACCTCAAAGTACGCAAGACAAAGCATTTACCATTGTTCGATCCTTGGGAAGTCACTACACCAAAGTAAAAGGTTGTTCCAAATTTTTTAGGAGAAACAACTTGCAATTTTAGAGAACCAATACCTTAGGAATATACCACACAATGTTTTTGGAGAAGCTTTGGGTGGGCAATGTGCATTTAGAATTTTTAGATTGAGCACGATTTTGTTGAGTATGGTGGTTTTGAACTTGGTAAAATGAAAATGATATTATTTAATCATTTTATTATGTTGATTTATAAAGATTGTTATTTTTTTTATATAATAACAATGGATTGAGGAGATAAAAAAGAATGGAAAAAAATTAAAGATTATTTATTTATTTATTTATAATTTAATATTAAATGTATTTTAAATTTATAAGATTGTTTTTTTAATCATGTCTTAATCATATGCATTGTATTATTGACATTTATACAAACCTATATTTTTAACACTAAAATAAAACAATAATATATTGTATCAATTTCAACAATAATAAATCACAAAACAATTTAGAGTATTGATTTTAGCAATGATACACTGCAAAATGATCAACGACCAAACATTATCAAACAATTCGATGCTTAGATTTCAACATCGATACTTTACAAATGATATCTTTTTGTTCAAGTAGTTAGATAAGTAATTCATACATCTTTATACAAAAACCTTGGAAGTTGGGCTAAAGAAAGAAAGGAAGAAGAGGAGAGGTAAAATAATTCCAATTCAAATGCAAGGGATGGGGTAACCTAGAAGCATTGTCTCATCTTCAAGATGGAATAATAAAGCACTGAAAGTAACCACATTTTTCAAGGCCTCAAGCCCAATGTTTCCTATCCTAATTTTCAATTTGGATTGATTTATTAGGATTGACACTTTACGAAATGTGAAACGTCTCAACATTTTTTTTTATTCCATATTTAAGATGGATCAAGTCGATGTAGCTATAGCCCAATGGTAAATTGGTGGTAGATTTCCACTACTAATTCAATTTAGATTCACTTCGGACAATACTCTTGCATATTACCGAAGAGTCTTCAAGATTACAAGTCACAAGAGTGATAATCTATTAACTCCAATTTCAAAACTCGATTTTGATAAATACAAATAGATTCCATTAGAAATTGATGGGTTTGAAGAAACAAATCCCTAATCTATAACGAAAACAAAAAAAGAATCGTTGTTTTTTTTGTTAAGCTATCCACACCAGATTGTATTATCTTAAAAAGAGATTATACAATGACTTTGTTGTTGGTTTGCCACTAGGGAAAACATATCAACAACAATAAAGCAATTTATCAAGTCTAGTTGTCTTTAAAAACCATTGTAACTTGAAATTATAGATTAGAAGGTGCCAAAAACTATGAACAACAAAATAGAGTTTAATAATAACCTTCCCTACGTACTGATAACTATGAGGAGGCGGGACTACAACTCCTAGAACACTGATACTAGCAAATAAATATTAGGAAAATCATGAGAAAATTAAACCAAGGGAGGATGGTCTTCCACCACAGGAACCTGGGGCTCAGGACAATCCAGCTTGGAGAAGTCCAGAGCATCTATATTTTCGGCGAGAAATTAGTTGAGCTTGTGGTCCATGAGCTTTACCTGAAGTTGCACATCGTCTAGCTAAAGGAGGATTTCATGGTAGGGTTCATATATTTCCACCAACACTTTCCCCGTTAGCATTTTCATATGCCAATAGAGGTCAATCGTGCGATAATATTTGGATTCCGTTGCTCGCGTGGAGCCAGGGTTAGGAATCTAGCCATGGATATTTTTGGTGACCTCTTCATCGGAGATGAATCACCGGAGGACCCTAACATCAACTTCTACAAGATCAATCTTAGCCTGGATTTCTGATGGAATGTTCGCTTGATAATCAACCACGTAACCATCTGTTGATGAGACTTGAATTTTGGAGAACATTACCCTACGATGACCTCCCTTAGAGTGGAGATGGGAGCCACCTCAATCCATGAGAATGATTAGGAAGGGAGAGCAGAAGAGGAGGTGGAGGGAGGGAGAAGAAACAAGATACAAAAAGGCTAGAAGTAGAGCAAAGCACAGGGAGACAAGAGAAGGTAGAGTAAGAAACCATAAGAGTGTCTAGAGAGGGGGCGCGATAAAATCTATCAAAACACACCGAGACATGACACATCTAGAAGTTTCCCACGAACTGATTCAAAATTTCCAAAACTAGTAATAAGTTCATCTAGAGATAAAAAAATCCTTATGAGGAAGAGAGGGATAATCAACCTGCAGAGAAAGGACGTTTTCAATCAAGAGCATGCAAAGGGATGAGCGACATGATTTGAAATAATTAGGGGGAGATACAATTTTTCAATGGAGGAGAATGGAGGGGAAAGGTGGGCGCTTTTCTTGGGGAGCGGTCCCTTCATTTGATTTCAGCCCTAACACTTGATCCAGGGAAAAGAAGGATCATTGTTAAAAAAAATAGTCAATACCAATATATTTTTATTTAAAATAAAATGAAGTTTTTTTGATAGACGGGTCTTGATGTCTCATATAACATCTCTTCAAGTATAAAATATATCAACTCTCTTCCCACATTATCGACATAAGGGTTTTGATAACTGGATGGATCACCAATGAAGTTCTTGGAGGCGTAGACCTCTAAATCTAATTAGTGTATGTGGATTTTATGAGTCACGTCTAGGTTTTAAAAGGCATAAAGTCGAGATGAAGGCATTTGGTTTTACTATTTTTTCTAATATTAGTAATATTCATATTTTATGTGTATGAGGTTAAATTGTAATCAAGGTTTTATATATTGGCTTTATAAATGGGTTAACGTTGGTTACTTGGAAAAAACACATGATTTTTTTTTTAAAGTCTTCACATTAACTAGTATGGGATATTTATTTTATTTTGTATATAAATTTGGGTTGAATCACATTTTTGGTGCTGGAGTAAGACCTTAAACTACTTTTAATTGACTAAGAGTTCATCTTCCTCAAATATAAGGAAACAAGTTAACATCCCAAAACGCATACGCATCTCATGGGAGTGGAATCCTACCCCCTACAAACCACCAACAAACTATTATAGGTGGTTAGGTTTTGTTTTTACACAATGATGCAACTACACATGGAGGTAGATTTTAGGTTTCTACTTGGTCGGTAACACTAAGTGACAAAGACTTTTTCCTATTTTGAAAAAAAAAATACAACAAATTTAAAACTTAAAAAAAATACAAATTAATCTCTTTTTAATATAATCAATTTTATTATAGAAATCATAATGAAAGACTATTAACAATGATAAAATAATGTTAAATATACTTAATTGTGTACATAAGTAATGTGTTAGTTATTATTAGAGCCTTTATTTTTATATAAAAGTTGGAAGGTTCAAATTTTCTTATTTATTTGTAATATGTTAATGTAAATTTAACAATTATAATCGATTAATCAAAAACATTTACACATAAAAAATACATTTTTTTCCCCCAAAAAAAATATTTATATTCAAGAGAGATGAATATACATGTTTTTGTCCCCTTCAAAGACTATCTGAGCATCCCGAACATAAAAAATTTATAATAGTCCAAAAAACGTGTCATGACCATACTATCCATCCAACATTACAAACCTTATTGTCTATACATATTAAAATAAAAAGAGAGTGATTAGAACTAAATATCCATAACTTCAGTCTCCTCCCCTTCAATATATTCATAGAAATTGAGGGCTCCTGTAGGAAGAGACAAAGCCTCCTTGGATAGTTCATTTGTCTTTACGTTGATTTCCGTGTAAATGTGGATAAAGGAAATCCATTAAAAAGCATGAGTAGTTGTTTCGATCTCATGGAGTAAAGGCCTTAGCCTAACATCCATCATAGAAGTTTTTTTCCTATCCCATTCACTAACCAACTTCAAATCTCCCAGGACCTACAACTTCTTTAAACATTTTTTCATGGCTGCCTCCAATAATGTCCAAAGAGAAATGAGCTCATCTATGTTGTTTGTACCCCTTCCAAGGGCATACCTAATTTATATATGATGATTATCGTTCAAACAGAGAAAAACCCCCACACCACAATGATCTAGGTGGATATCAGTGGCCACCCACCCATTCCAACTGGTTCAAAACATTTCTTTGGCAATTTACTATTTTTAATAGTTTTTTGGGTCCTAAACTTCTAGGGCCATTTTGAGGGCCTAAATGATGTTTTTTCACGACCGAGAACCTCAAATATTTCTAAGGGATTTGATTTATCCTATGAAATGAAGCTCCTCGTCAAGACCTTTCCAACAAGCTATCGTGCACCCTAAACAAAGATTGTATGCAAAAGTTGTGACCCCAAGAAGTTGATGTACTAACTTACCCCAATGAGGCCCACATGAATTTTGGCGCTTCATCTCCTAGGGTTAATTTTTTGGATGTCTAGGGTTTTGGAATTCATGTTTATTGTAAAAAGGCCTTTGGAGCATCAAAGATAAGATGCCACCATTCTAGCAAGTCTTTCACTTTGTAATTTTACAGTTTTGTACATTTCACTCATTAATAGAAATTGTGTATCACTGTATATATGTGCATCTTGTTATATATGTCTGATATATCTCTGTTATATTATTGATATATCTTTGTACATTTCTTTACTATATCTCCTCTCTCATTTCACGCCAAAATTAATCTGGATCAGTGGTATCAGAGCAGGCTGCTCTTAGTCACTTTTAAGTGCATGTCCTTGACGAGGTCTGAGTATAGAGAGTTGGGTCTCAAGCTTGTCTCTCTTGAGGACAATTGCTCTCTCACACCTAAGAAACCCTCCATGGCAGAAGAAAAGAAAAACAATGGAGCAGAAGATTCTATTAATCTATTGTTGGAGCAAGCTCTCACGTGACAAAGGGACGAAATGATGGAGAATTTTGGCCACATCCTTCAACACCTGTCGATAACAACAGGTGCATCTTCATCAAGTGGCCACTTTGGAGGCACCTCTCCTTTCAACGTACAATTTAATTTTGATATTCCCGTATTTGAACGTCAGATAGATGCAGATGCCTTAGAAAAATGGTTAAAACTGCTAGAAGGTTATTTCTTTGTTCACAATTTTAG
>JASDQU010102278.1:19358-50195 GCA_032191745.1 Picea mariana
GGCAAAGGTCTAATGTGACATGGGACAACATGCTCCCACCATTTTAAACATAAATTTAACTCTCTGGAACACTCTGCAGGGTTCGAACATTGGTCTCTAAGGGCTAAAACAGAGATAATTTCAGAACAAAATCCCGAATAAAACATCGGAAATTCATTTAAAAGAAGTTAAAGAAAGTGTAAGAGAGAGAATCTTACCCGGCGACTAGTCGGTAACCGTCTTCGTACCGCTGCTGATGCCGGCCAGTCCGCGCCACGAGGTCGCCCATACTGACTCAGCCTTCAATCAACTCCCCCACCCCTCCTCTGTCACTGCATGCTCTGCACAAACCCACTGCACGCGATTGGCCGATGATTAACGATACCCCCTTTCTTTTACCCCTCCAACTCAAATTCCACCACTCAGCAATCCACGACAACACTGCGACGGAGTCTCGATCTCGTGCATTCGTCGTCCGATCACCAAATTCACAGAGGCGCAGTGTTCTCTTCAGAAAACCGGCATTCACACGGCATACTCAGGTCAGATCAGGGAACCGATATTCTGAGCCCAAATCCAGTCAGTCCTCACGGGGTCGGTGAAAAGCGGGGCACTGTTCTCAACAGCCGAGAGAGAAACCAAAAACATACCTCTCTACCTCTATATATATAGGAAGATAAACTACATTTTTAATTATATACATATATCTAAAGAGTTTCAGATTGTCAAGTACATGAAAAGTGTCGGAGAACAGAAAGTGTATGAAGGAGAAGGCAGAACCGACCAGACCACACCGTCAGAATCCCAAAACGAGAACAGTTAAAAAATACCAAAATCATAAACAAACTCAACCTCTCGCCGAGCCCCGTTGCTGCCACTGTAACCCTAACTACATGCCAGCCAACCAGATCTTGCTGCCCGTTGCCCGTTGCCCGAGATATTATTATTTTCCGCCCCTAAAATTTAATTCTCTAGCTGATTCCAATTAATAATATTAAATTAAAAGAAAAAAGAAATTGACTGTATCAAAAATATATTATATAATATTATGTGCATGAAAAAGAGCTTATAATAATTATTTAATGAAGTCGATGTTGACGTGAAGACGAAGTATGCACGGCCCGGGGAAGGCGTAGCGTCACCATGTAGCAACCCAACCAACCAATATTGAAACCTTTTCCTAATTATAGACCATTGTGTTTGACATGCCATCTAACTTGGACTTTTATTATTATTATTTTAAAATATAACAAAAAAAAATTTCCTAAATTTAAGGGAGTTATTAATTTTTTTATCGTTTTTTTTTAAATATAGAGAATTAGTTTTCTATCCGTTTCCTATTTTTATATTATTATTTTATTTTAAATATGATATTTATTATCCATTTTAAATTAAATTAATTATTTTTAATAAAAATAATAATTCTTATAAATACCTTTTGGAAATATATTTAATAATGTCGTGGAAATTGTCACATTTATTAATAAAAAAATAATCCAAAATGTACCCTTTCAAAGTTCTCAAGAGTCCTTTTCAATCCTTCTATGTGTCCTCCCTTCCATGGGTAGATGATAAATAGTGTGTAGTTTGTGTTTGATGACATTTTGTAAGCAATACTGATTGGTTTTTTGGGGGGCTCATAGGTTTTATCAATGTATAAATAAGGAAAGTAATATATTTGTTTTTTTCCTCGTGTGTTTTGTTTTTTTACATATATCATAATGATAATTTGTTTTTTTAAGATATTGAAATTGGTAATTTTTTCGAATGATTTGGGTTAGGGTTAGGATCAACCTAATTGGTTATCATTACAATCCAAAGAGTATATTCAATAACCCACAAACTAGATATGTCAATAACTTATGATTTAAGTAAGGACTGAGACATCCAGAGACACAGTTGCAAGGGAGGTCCCACTCTTCTATCGTTATCACAACAAGCCAAATGTCTCATCAAGGAGTTGAACCCAAAAGGGGAGACTGTGGGGCCTACCTGCCAACCATTCAAGCTATATTGCTCCTCGATTAGATGGTACCTTGTTAGTAAGTATACTAGAGTTAGTGAACAAACAACTTAACCTATACATTCAATGATCATTATCTTCACATATTCCCATGCATCTAAATTTTATAGTAAAATTCCACATTATAGTGTGTATTGTGATGGTTATATGCGTAACTTATCAAGTTTCAATGTATCACTTTTGTAAAAGCGATGTGATGATGCAGTTTGTTAACGACTCAAATTGTTATGTTGTAGATTTGAGTTGTATTTCTATTTTATATGTTATGTTTAAGTCGACAACTTACCATGCCTCATTACATCGCTTCTATCAAAGTGATGCAATGCTCAATTGGTGAAGGACCCAAGTTATTATGCTATAAAGTCAAGTTCAAGTTCAAGTATCTGACAACTCAGTAAGCCAAAAAGGGAGCACATTATTTTAGCTCAAGTGTTATTCGACAATGACTAGTCATTAAGTTCAAATTACTCATTGTTGAATGACATAAAAGGTTGCTTGTAATTAATTTTGGTTCAACAATTAAATTGTTGTTCAAATTGAATATTTTGTTTAATTTGGACTTTTTTGTATAGGTGGTTGTAGAAAGAAGATCATCGATGTTGATCTACATCAAATTGTCCAAATTGTAGATTTTACATATTTGACAATAAGTCACTTGTCATTTTCTTTTTATAAATATACTATGTGTTGCAACTTTTCCCCTTCAATCATTCAAATATGTACAAAAGCTATTACAACGCTATCTAAATCATTATGCAAACTACTACATGTTATCATCTAAGGATTATGATTGACTCTTATATGATATATACTTCATCATTTGTTTTTGCCTTTTAGCTTTCATTTTGATTATACTATATGATGTAAAAGATGTTTCATTGTTGTTTTTATAAATCTTGAATTTATTAACTAATACAAATGTAAGTTTTATGATAAGAAGTACAAATATGGTCTAAGTGGTTGTGTGTCTTAAGACACTTTTTTTTTCCAAAAGAAAATTTCACATTATATTAAAAATAATATAAATTTTTTACATAAGTCTTTCTATGTTGACGTGGAATAAAGTCCACTCTGTCCAGTGAAAAACATAGAAGAAAAGTCCATAAAAGAGTAGTTCTAATGACCAAAAAGTTGGCTAGCCTATAATGTTTGTCACACTAGCAAAAAAAGTCTAGATGTCCTTCAAAAAGATCCTCTCTCCAAGAGGAGAAAAAATAGAAAAAAACTAAAGTCCCAGAGACAAAAGAGAGACAGCAAGAAAAAACTACAGATTTATGAACTGTGTTGGGCCCTCATGGCCATCCACCCAAAGGTTGTATGTTATTCTCCCTCGGCAGCTGTGGAGAGCATTTTTTTATTGGCAGTCCGCTTGTTTGTTTGCCTTCCTGAATATGTGTACAAAATATATAGATATGAAAAGTAGACAGATTTATTTTATTCTTTCCTTCCATGCATCCAGATTTGCCACCCTAAGAACACCTTTCCTACTGAGCCAATCAATAACTATCTTGGAGTCACCCAATATATGTAAATCAGATACTAACAGTCTAACGGCAAGAGTTATGGTAGCTCATACTCCCATAAGTTCAACTCTGGTATTTGTTCCATTCCCACAGTTTAGTATCCATAGTTTTTTCACAATGTATATATATATATAGTCAAAAAAAATTAATTTTTTTTTGTTATTTAAACATTCTATCTTTTGAATTGTTTCGATAAAAGAAATATATATATATAAAGTTTTTATAGTCGTAAAATTTTAACTTTTTTTGTTATTTAAACATTCTATTTTTTTTTTAAATTGACGAAAAAAATCTATCGTCATTTTTTGTTATTTAAATTGCATTTTTTAATGCATAAGTAGATTTAGCACTTTGAAAAAACCTTGTGCATTCGAATTATACAAACTCAACCACTCAAATATGTAGTTCCAACTATTTCTAAAAATATACCCAAAAAAATTTCTAAAAGTAAAACGTTTAAACTGCACACCTATTAAAAAATAAAAACACATAAATACAAAGCAAAAATAAAAATAAAAACCACCACAATGTTTTTTCACTATCAACTTTCAACAAAATTTAACACAATCCTTTTAATTTAAAAATAAATAAATAAAATATATATTTCTCACACCCAAACATTTTAAGAGATAAATATATATTCAAGATAGTCAAACTTCCACCGAACCATATATGCAAGCTTAGTGTACTAGCAACAACTACCAAGTTGAAGCACATGATTGCAGCGTGCATTAAGGGACATGAAGAAGGGGTTCATTATTAAATACAGATTGTAGCATGTAGCATGTAAAACGCCATTTCCACCTTTTGGACTTCGTGTATACCACTCGCAACCTTCATGGGGACGCAACTCACTAGGAGAAGCATGTGACTCGTGGGTTAGTGGTGCCCACAAAAAAGTTTGACTTCTTAAGTTGCTCCATATGTCCCTCACTTGATCACTCCTCTCATATATCGAAAGATTCCTTCCTTCAGATTGTAAAACAAGATTCAACCTTTGAATCATGGGCATGAGATTGTGAAAGATGGTTCTTACAATGTTGAAGTTAAAAGGACTACTGGAAGATTTCATCCTTAAGATTGTAAAACAAGATTCCATCTTTGAATCATAGGCATAAGATTGTGAAAGATGGGGTCTTGTACTGTTGAAATTAAAAGGAGAAGTCTGACATTTTGATAAGGATGATGTTAAAAAAGGAGAACTCTGACATTTTGATAAGGAAGCATGTCACATTAAAGACAACCTACTACAAGTGAATGGTGATAAAAAAGCAAAATAAATATAAGTCAAAAAAGTGAAAGCATTAGTTTTTTTTAAGTGATGTTTATATCATAGTAAAATTATTATAATTTTGTTGTTAATCGGTAGTGAGTACAGTGATTATTAGCTATTATCCATGAATGTGGGTTGACTCATCACTTTTATCAAAGCGAAAATATGTCACCTAAAATAATTCATTGGTAGTTCGTAAGGGGTCAAACTTTCACTCCTACTAGATGCCTTTTGGTCTTGGGCCCTTACTCTGTTTCCTTACGTCTGATTAAGACAAACTCCTAACTAATCAAAAGCAATTTTAAATCTTACTCTAAAACCATCTATCCAAAAATTTGCAACAAAAATTTTAATACAAATAGTATTTTATAGATTTACTTTATTTTATAATTATTATGCACAACAATATAAATAATACATTCATAAGCTTCCTTTATTTCATTATTTATTTTATTTCATCATCATTATTATTATTATATAATAATAATAATAATAATCTATTTTTAAGGTCACAAGTCAGACATCAAGATGTATGAGACCCCCTGTTTGTGGGACAAAGGACCCCCTCTACTCAGCGATTTAATAGTAAAATTTACGGAAATATACATATGAGATTATTCACAACACATACATAATTAAAATAAAATAATATTAAAAATTATAACATGTGAAAAAGCACAACAATACAAATTCATTGAATTAAGTTTGTTTCTAAAAATTATAACATTCAAAATAGCAAATCAAAACAAATCAATAAAATATAAATAAAAATGGAATATTTCAAAAGTTTTAAACAACATCCAGAAGTCTAAAGTCTAACTATCTAGAAAACTGCAAGTTTGAATTTAGAGAACTCATAATTGTGAATGTTTTTGGTTCTATTGTTCGTAAATTTATGAGAAAGAAAGGGAGGGTTTCTCGAGCTTTGAATGCAACTTTTCTTGCTCTAATTCCAAAGAGTCAAAATCCATAAAATTTTGGGGGTTATAGGCCCATAGCTCTTTGTAACCTGTTGTATAAAATCATTACAAAAATTATCGCCATTAGAGTTAAAACATCTGTGTCTTATGGTATATCAAAAGAACAATTTGGCTTTCTGGAGGGCAGACAAATTACCGATGATATTGGCATAGTTCAGAAAGTTTTGCATAGTATAAAAGTTAAAAATATCAAAGCTTTGGTTCTCAAACTGGACATGATAAAGGCTTATGACATATTTGATTGGGGTTTCCTAAGACTGGTGCTGCTACAGGTGGGATTGAGCTTAGAATCTACTGACTGGATTATGGGGTGTGTATCATCTACAAATTTTGTTGTATTGATCAATGGCAAGCCTACAAAGTTTTTTAAAAGCACAAGGGGATTAAGACAAGGGTGTCCATTATCCCCTTTTCTTTTTCTTCTTGTTGTGGAAGGCTTAAGCAGAGCTATTAAGGAACATGTAAGAGATAAGAACTCAGAAGGCATTATGATGGCTAGAGGGATAAACATAACACATTTGATGTTTGTAGATGACATAATTCTGTTTGGGAATGGTAGTTTTGGTGAGTGGATTTTATATAAGGATCTCTTAGAAAGTTTCAGTAAAGCTATTGGTATGGCATTTAGTCCACAGAAATCAATGTTCCTTGAAGCTGGATGGACAGTGGAGAAACTAGTTGTACTGAAGGATTTTATGCCTTATGATGTAACTTCAGTAGATTCAGGTTTTAAGTATCTCAGATGTTTCCTTCAACCCAATTGTTATAAGAAGATTGATTGGTTTTGGTTGGTGAGAAAGTTTGAGAAAAGGATTGTAAGTTGGAGTCTAAGATGGTTAAGTTTAGGGGGAAGGGTGATACTAGCAAAAGTTGTACTTGAAAGTATACCTGTTTATTGGCTATCACTGGCTAAGATTCCAAAAAGTATACTCAACATTATCAGAAGGAAAATGTTCAGTTTTGTGTGGTCTTGAAAAAAGGATAAAGAAGGGATACATTTGATAAGATGGGATAAACTAACCAAACCTAAAAAGATGGGAGGGTGGGGATTAAAAAATCTATTTATGTTTGGGAAAGCCCTTGCAACAAAAAGCCTGTGGAGGTGCCTCATGGTACCTGGACTTTGGCATGAGGTAGTTGTTAATAAATACCTTAGGAAGAAATTTGTGGTTGCATGGCTTAGACAAGGTAACAGAAAGTGGACAGGTGGTTCTAATTTTTGAAGGGCCCTTGCTTCTTCTCTAAGTATTATAATTGATTGGCTAGCCTAGATATTAGGAGATGGAAGGGTTGTCAGAATTGGTACTGATCCTTTGGTTGGGGCTCATAATTTTTATCTTTTATCAAGAAATCTTATAACAAAACTAAAGCAGCTAGGAATAGAATTTTGTCTCAAATAAGAACAGTGGACCTGGAAAACACAAGACAAACAGGGTGGATAAAGACAAAGGTTATAGGTTTGGAAGGAGACTCAAAAGATGAATGGAATACCTATATAAAAGGTTTAACAAACTTGGGAATTGAACTGAATAATGAAAAAGATTTATTAAGGTGGTCACCAGATACCAAAAGTGGACATGTAAGTGCAAAGAAAGCCTATGAAGTACAAATGTTGGAGGATGAAGTGTCTAAACCTATATTCTGGTATAGTGATCTATGGCAATGGCAGTTTCCATTAAAAATTAAACATTTTATGTGGCTATTGTTAGAACAAATAATACTAACTTGGGTAAATCTAGTTAAAAGAGGCTTTCATGGCCCTAGCAGATGTATTCTCTGTGGGATTTGTGAGGAGAATGTGACTCACTTATTTGTGGATTGCAACTTTACTAAAGAAATCTGGAATTCGATACTCAAGGATTTAAAGTATGGTGGTATCTGGGAAGGTGGACAGGTGAGTGATTGTATCCAAAACTGGAAAAGATTGAAGGGATAAAAAATAGAAATTCCAGGTCTAGTCTATTGGGCAATCTAGAAACATAGAAACCTTGCTATATTTGAGGATAGACCACTGAGTAGGAACATAGTTTGTACAAGTATTTTACAGGTTCTGGGAGAAATACAAGTAGGTCTTAATAGGAAGGAAAGGAGGATTGATAGGCCACCAATTCTTTTTTGGGATCTGGCTGTAGGTTTTTTTGATGGTGCTTCATAAGAAAGGGAAGAGATTTGTGGAGTAGGATTTGTTTTAAAATGCCCGGTGCTAGGTACCTTCGTCATCAAATGAAATTGTGGCAGTGGCTCAAATACCAAGGCTGAACTTCTAGCTTTATCGTGTATTTTATACTTTGCACATTATAAAAATATAACAAGGTTGCAGTTGGTAGGTGATTCAAAAGTAAGTATTGACTAGTTTTCTAATGCAAACAATCTGCAGGTGGTCTCATTGCAGCACTGGATGAGAAAGATAAGAGAGCTCAGTAGAAACTTCACACAACTTAAAGCCCAACATATTTACAGAGAATACAACAAGGAAGTTGATCTTCTATCAAAAGCATCATTAAATCTTGAGGATGATGGTTTATATTATGCAGAGTTTAAAGAAGGGCAGGCATAAATCTTTGACAGATTAAACATAGCTTAACTACACAGCTTCAATTGTTAAAGACTTGATAATTTTGATCGGTTGAAAGAAGAGTTTTTGTATTTCTGAAGCCTATATAAAAGAGCTTAATAGCTTTGTCGGTATGATAAGAAAATGATGTTTTTATCTGATTGTAATGTAGCAGCAAATAAAGTGAAATTATGAACTTCAAATTTTTTTTTGCAACGGAACAATTATATTCTATAATATAAGTCTATTTTCTTTTGGAAAAAAAAAATTATGAGTGAATCATCATTTATCATACTCAAAAAATAAAATTATAGTGTTGCATAATAAAATTATTCAAATTTGTTTTTATCTTTTGATTTATTTCAATAATGAAAAAATAGTTGATTTAATATATATTAATTTAAATATGTTAATTTAAAAAGTAAAATAAAAAATGTCAATAATTATAATAATGAATTAAAGCCATATTGATAATGATTAACGTTCACTAATATCAAAATCGATTTATTGGACCTTTAAAAGGTAATGGATTAATTGGATTTTTTGGAATTTTATTACTGTGTTTGAAAAGCTTTAAGATAAGCATTTTACTATCACCATAGTTTTGCTAAGTTAGAAGGCTAGAAAGGTTGGTAGTGTGACAAATCTTTTGAAAGTAAGATCTAATCTGGGTATACGTCGAACATTCTAAGAGAAAGTGTTTTTCATCTTCAAGCCTCTTAGTGTCACAAAGATGACAGATTCTTTCATCCCAGGGCATTTTGGGAATTGTCCAATGTTCAGTTTCACTATGGAGCTCGTGAGAATTTGTTCTTAATTTAACAATGTTGATTTTCTTCTTTACACTAGTCAGAACAGAGAGATACATTTGATCTTCTGATTAGGGTTGATCACCTCCTTATAGTATCTTAATTTTCTTTTACCCTCTAATTTTTTATCGCACCACAATTTCTCCTTAAATTTAGATTGAATAATATTTTTAATATTATCCTTATTCTGCGGAATGGTCTCTTTCCTTTATTTCTCAATGATTTAGTCAAGATTGAGCATCTTTATGCCATCCCCACTTGAGTCAAAGGTGGTTTTGGTTGGAGTTTGAAGCAATTTTAGGGAGCCTCATGTTTTCCATGTTTTTCAACTTGTTCTTATACATTAGGTACCCAGTTCCTTTATTTCCCAATGATTTAGTCAAGATTGGGCATCTCTTTCCATTCCTACTTGCGCTGAAGGTGATTTTGGTTGGAGATTGAAGCAATTTTGGGGAGCCTCTTGTTTTCCATGTTATTCAACTTATTCGTACTCATTAGATACCAGGTCATAGTCGTGCTTTTAATGGGGAAAGGTCTCACTTCTATGAAGAGGACATGTACGAATTGAACTTGGATAAAGAGGATAACAATTTCCTCTTAATCATCTCAACTAAACTTAATTGACAATTCTTTTTTTATTATAATATTATTAACTGTTAAAAATAATATATTAATCATCCCAACTAAATTTAATTGACAATTATTTTTTATTATACTATTATTAACTGTTAAAAATAATCTATTAAAAATTTGTTATTTAAAAAAAATTGAACCTATGATCATTTATATTAAGAAATGGTCTTTTTATTACCATTTAAATTTAAATGGAGGTAGAGCATTAATTTTTTTTATTTTTTTAAATAATATTTGTGTCATAATAAAAAAAAAATGATACTCTCGTATTAATCCAAAAATGTGCATTATTTTTTTTAAATAGTAGAAGTACAACATTAATTTTTTTAACCATGTTTGTGTCACAATAAAACAATGCTTCCATATCAATCCAAAAGCATGCATTTAAATAGAGAAAATGTTTAGTATAAAAATTAATAATGTTTGTGACACAATAAAACAGTACTACCATATCAATCCAAAAGCATACATTTAAATAGAAAAAAATGTTTAGTATAAATAATATTTTTTAAATTTATTTTTATCTTATAATTATTGTACACGACTTTTTAACATAACTAATTTTATAAAGTTTCTATATTTCATTATAATTATTGTACACGACTTTTTAACATAACTAAATTAACAATAATTTTATAAAGTTTCTATATTTCATCATTATTTTATAGTTATGAGAGAGATTATTCACAACACATAAATAGCTAGAATAAAACAATTAATATGTGGAGAAGCAACTCATAACAAATCAATAAAAAAATTAGAATAAAAAAATTATTAAAAATTGAAACATGTGGAAAAGTAAATTAAAACAAATAAAACAATAAGTAAAAAAAATTCAAAAATTTTAAATATAATTTAAAAGTCTAAGTGTATATAGAAAGTTGTAAATTTGAATTTAACTGTTGATAATTTTAGTTTTATTGTGTAAGTTTACTATGTAATATATATTTTAAGTAAGTTGTCACTCATCATTAATATAAATAAATACTGAAAATTTCAAAATTATATTATTATTATTATTAATTTATTTTTAAGGTCACTGTGAAGTTAGACATTAAATTGGTGTATAAGATTCTTTTGATTGTGGGAAGGGACTTTCTCTGCGCAACAATTTGATTACTAAAATCTACAAAGGTATACATACCCTACCATTACTAAGTGAGATCATTCATAATTTACTTAAAACATATTAATTTATAAATTTATACAAAGTAAAACAAAAAAACACCATTAAGTAAGGATGAAGTTGGAAGAAGAAGCCTAGGAAGTCTTTGACTCCAATCAAGGACACCTTATTTCTCATCTTCAAGAATAATAGATTTAACTTTTTTACAATATCAGAGATATTGGATGAATAATTTCAGTGTAAATGATTTGAACACCTATATCTTTTTGGAGTTTTTTCGTGTGATATATATTTTTTGTATCTTTATATAGAATATAGGAAATGTTTTTTTAGATGTTTTTTTATGGGGCATGGTTGTCTACATAATTGCTCATAAGCAAGACAAATATCAACTAAACATACTTATTGATAGAAGATTTTTTTTTTTTTTCTTTAAAAAACAAAAACAAAAAACACCACACACATATATATAATTTAAAATGATAAATTTGAGGACCAACAATCTCATTTGCCATTAAAATCGTTCAAAATAAAATTATATTTAAAATGATAAATTTCAGGACCAATAACCTCATTTGCCCCTTAAATAGTTCAAAATGGTACTTGCATGCCATGTAGTTCACCTTAAGATAAATGTTTCCAACTATTAAAAGTTTATTATGTTCCATATTTTTAAATAAAATTATATTTGAAAGAATTAATTCCCTTAAATCGTTCAAAATGGTACTTGCATATCATGTAGTTTACCTTAAAATAGATGTTCCCAACTATTAAGAGTTTATTATGTTCCATATTTAAAAAAATATATATATTTGAAATGATAAATTTGAGGACCAACAATCTCATTTGCCACTTATTATCGTTTAAAATGGTACTTGCATCTCATGTACCTCACCTTAAGATGCATGTTCCCCATGATTGAGAGTTTATTATGTTCCATATTTTTAAAGCAAAATATACTTTAATTCTATTTACCAATATTTTATTATAATAATAATAATGATTCATTCATAATTATGTAATTACGAAGCATTTAAAATGATTTATTAAAACATTTGTTGTTTAAAAAAATAGAGTTATGATGGGTTTTTTTTACTGATGACAATTAATAAATATATATATATTTTAATATTAAATGTTGAATTTTAATTTTTTCATTGTAGTTTACAATGGAGTAAGTTAGAAAGTGGACAAACTTAACTATTTTTTTTTTTGAAATTCTTCCCTCATTCTAGTAGGAATTTTGTCGAAAGTTATAGTTCCATTTGATTGATAGGAACTTTGACCACGAAACTTTTTCCTTGGGGGTTTTGACCCATTTGACTAGAAGACCCAAATCATCGAAATTTCAAAAAAAATGAGGGGATTAGGGCATAACTTTGCCTCGTTAGAAAAAAATAAACTCACGAAAAGGTTAAGTTTGTCCACTTTTTAACTCACTCCATTTATAATTAGCATTAGCCACCTACAAGTGGGACACATCTCCTCCACTTGGGTTATACACTGCATCTAGCTTCTCTTAGTACTGATATTTCACTTGCTTGACCTTCCCTCGTCCCTTATGTGTGACACTCCACGGTACGACATGCATTAGAGTTAGTGCCTTGGAATTGTTTTTATAATTATCAAAACTTCCCTTTCGTTTCCCTGTAGTCTATCCGACATTGGTGTTGGGCATCATTCTGCAGTGGTCTAAAAGTCCTTACACGCTAAGATGCTTACGCCAACAAGGGCGGTCACAATGGAGTGGCACCTGCTATTAACATATTGTTTCATTTCCTATGCAGTCCATATTCCACTTGCTCAACCTCCCCAGAATCCCCTTTGTATGGTATAACTCAATGGGTGCATGTGTGTACAATAAAGTTAGATGCACAAATATTAGTGCCTTGGAATTGTTTCTACAACTATAGAAAATCATCTCATCTTCCTTATAGTCTATTCAACATTGGTGTTGGGGGTTGGTCTTAGTGGTTTAAAAGTCCTTATATGCCATGATGCTTATGCCAACATGGGCACTCATATTGGAGTGGCACCTCCTATTAACATATTTCTTGATTGGCTATGGGGGACCGATATTCCACTTGCTCGGTGGAGTTGCTTGGCCTCCCCCTTGACCAATTTGTGTGGCACAACTCCATGGGTGCATGCATGTACAATAAAGTTGAAGGCACCAACATTGGTGCCTTGGAATTGTTTATACGACTATAAAAATTCAACTCATCCTCCTTACTTGTTGGGGGAAATCCATGGTGGTTTAAAAGTCCTTAGTTGCGATGATGCTTATGTCATTTGGGGAAATCGTAGTGGAGTGACACCACCTACTAACGTATTGCTTGATTGGTTGTGGAGACAATATTCCACTTGCTCAATGTTCCCCTCATTCTCTCTATTTGGCATAGCTCCATAGCTTCATCCATGTACAAATTTTTTTTGGATGCATCAATATGAGTGCCTTGGAATTATTTTTATGATTATAAAAACTCGACTCCTCTCCTCTCCTCTCTCTTGAAATGAAACAATGCAAAAATAGTAATATCAATTTACATATAGGTTTAATAAGATGATTTTATAGATTATTCATATAATGTGAATGTCTTGTTTAAGTTTAAACCAATATATGTTCATCTTATCTTTTGATCTATTAAGCATTGAAAGGGATAAAATAGAAACCAATATGCAAATTTATTGGTACTTAAAAGATGAGGCTAAGATAGATATACATTAATTTTTCTTATTAGTCCTTGCCGGAGGGACTATAGCATTCGATTTTGCGTTGAATGGCTATTAATTTCTGCGTTGACTTTAAATTTCCTTTTTTTTTGCAAAGTCTAACATAGTACACTGTCAATAATACTTTTTTTTTTAATAAGAAAATTGTTTTTTCCTGCGATATGATTGGCTTTCAGCTTTCACTTCTTATTTAAGAGGTGTTGACGATGTGCATTAACATCTCTGCTTAATATTTATTACAAAACAGATGTTGCGGTACGAACAATGTGTTGGCGCGGGAGAACAATAGATGCATATATCAAATGTCGATACATTAGTTTTTCTTATTATTATATTATTTATTATTATTATGGTTGTCATTGTTAGTAATACTAGTATCGTATTAGGGAAGGATATTATCACATCAACCTAAATACTGAAATCCAAAACCAATTGTTAAATTGGCAAAACTTTAATAATGTTGTTGTGTATAGAAACAATATATATAATGTGATGGTTCTGTAATGGTAATGTAACATGCTAGTGTCATGTAATAATTTTATAGTACTATATAAATATGTGTTGAATGCAATGCATGTAATAAAGTGGACTCTTCATTAATATAACTTTGTGATGTTTTGTTTGTCTCTCGCTTACTTTCTCACACTTTGTATAGTAGTTCTATGAAATTTAACATGTTATGGACCCATAGACTTTGTATCCATTAATTCAAAGGGATAGAGAGAAACTAGTGATCGAATCTTATGTTCATATCATAACGAAGGTGGAGTTCTCAAAAGATATAGGTGTTCATATCATAACGAAGGTGGAGTTCTAAAAGCAATAGGTCTTAAGGCAAATGAGACTGTCAAAGATTGAGAAAACCTACTTGATGATATTGAAACCCAAGTATTTATGTCCATCTATTATCGTTTAAGATTTTATCTATGTCTTTCACAATGGAAAATATTTTGAGGATGAAGGCTTGGACATGGCCTCAAATGGTTGTTTTTTTAACCATGAATGGGAGATTTTATCTATATCTTTCACAATGGAAAATATTTTGAGGATGAAGGCTTGGACATGGCCTCAAATGGTTGTTTTGTTAACCGTGAATGGGAGAGGAAGTTTGATGGGTAAAGTTTAGGTTTTGGAGATTTTAAACATAAGATAAGAAAAGAAGATAGAGTATGATATGGGGATGAGAGGAGAAGGGTTGAAAACCTCAAAGACAAAGGGAGAGGAAAAACCACATGGCTGAATGATTTTTTTTTGGATATTCTTGTGGGAAGAACAATGGATGTTGGAATAAGAACAATAAGGTAATGGATTTGTTGGAAATCTTTGTAGCATGGGAAAGCATTGTTGAATTGCAAAAAGGTCATGGAAGATCATTGCTTCTAGCAAAGAAGTTTTGCATCTAATATAAACCATGAGTTTGTCGAATGTCATTCGAATGTCATTGTAGCATGGAAAATGTCTAATGTTGTTGGGAAGATGTGGAACACAAATGTTTTGTGATAAATTTCACTTTTTATAATGGGTACATTTAATAGGATTGTATTTAAATGGGATTTTAGCTCTGAGCCATTGCATTTAAACCCTTCATCTTGGAAATGGTGAATATGAACTTAGGTAAGTAGAAGGGGGTTCAAACAGCCTTCAACATTTTTTTTCTATTTTTGGAGTTTTGACTAAAAGGGAGTGTTGAAAAACATCATTCTTCATACGTCATTATTATAATAGTAATTGATCAGTAATGCTATGTTAGGTGACAATCTATAATAAACAAGATAGTTATGTGATAGTAATCTAACATGTTGAAGTGTCATGGAGTTTGGAAAGATCCTATAAATATGTATAGGATACATGTAATAAAATGGACTCTTTGTTGGTATATGTTCATGTATTTTACATTCTTTTGTTTCTTTGTTGCTTGGTCTGCTTGTATGGTAGTTATTTAAAAAATTTCAATAAAACAAATTCTTGAATTTTCTCATTAAAAACTTTATAGTTAAGATTTATTTATGTTAACTTTTTTTTTATGATAAAAATTAACAAATTATTAGTTTTTTCATTTTGTATTTTACATTAAATATTGAACCTCAAGTTTTTTCACTATAGTTTATCTATGTTTCCCACCCACAAATGTAACACACCACCTTCACTTGGACTATATCATGCATCTCACTTCTTCTAATATCACTTTGCAAAATGATTTGCTACATAACTAATTAATGTTGGGAAAGGATGGAGTCAAAGGAAAAAGCTTAACAATTTTGGGTTTTGTAAAACCTTAGGCTAGATGAAGAGAAGGCAAACTATTTTGTAGACCCAACCAATGACCTTTCTATCTTCTTTGATGGAGTCATGATGGAGAGGAGACAAGGGAGCAATCCTAGGGTTAATGACATGGGGAAGAATGGGAGGTTTATGTTGTCCAAACCTCCAGTCCTATTCCAAACGATGTTATCAAGGAGAGGAGAAAAGGATGAAGGAGATGGGTGGAAGTGACATGTTTGTAAAAGTTACAAGATTTATAATAAAGGTAACATTAGGGGTGCTGGTTACAAGACCTCAAAACATAGTTATCTATTTGATGAAAACTATGGCCAAAAAACGAGACCTCTAACCATAAAAACCCATATTATGGGGTAAAAACACCAAAATAAACCCACGATTAAAAAGTGGCACTACCAAAATCACCCATTTTTCTTCAGGGTTAAAATTATAACCATTTCCAACCATGGCCTTAAAACCATGTAATGTTTCAAACAAAAACCTTAAAATCAACCCCATAATAAAAAATTATTGCTACCAATAGCACCCCATTTTTTTTAGGATTAAAGTTAGAGTTAGAAACTACAACCTTGACAACCAATACCATTGAAAAATATTAAAATCAACCCCAATTGAAAAGTCGTACTATGAATAGCACTCCCTTTTTTTCAAGGTCAAAATTACAACTTGTTTGGAACCATGGCCTTGACAACTCATATCATTACAATCAAAATCTTAAAATCAATCCTTGAATCGAAAAGTGGTGCTACCAATAGAACACCCCTTTTTCTCGTGGTTAAAATTATAACATGTTTGAAACCATGGCCTTGACAATAGGCATCGTTGGAACCATGATATTAAAATCAACCCCCAAATCAAAAAAATGTGCTACTAGTAGCACTCCTTTTTTCCGAGGTTTACAATTGCAACATTTTTTAAACCATGGCCTAAAACCTAGCATTGTTGCAAACAAAATCATCAAAAAGAAAAAAAATGAAAAAAGTGGGAAAACAAATAATAATAAAATAGAAGAAACACACACACTCACACAAAGATTCGTTGATGAACAAATAGATAAATCTATTGCATGGGCCTACTTTGATGGGACTTGTCAAGGGGATCCACCATTATGTGGTGTTGGACGTGTGATTCATTTTAATGATCATCATGTAATCACGTACAAGGTACGCTTAGGTAGGGGGACCAACAATATGACAGGGCTAATGGCCTCAAAACTCCTACTAAATCTAGCAACCGAAAAAGGTGCATGACAAATTCAAATATTAAACGACTCACAAAATATTGTAAATTGGATGAATGGAACAATTTTATTGGAAAGTTATCATCTTTGGCCTATTTTTGAGGAGATACAACTTGCTAAAGCATATTTTAACTCTTTCTAATTTCATCATGTGTACGAGAGAGGAACAAGGAAGCCTAATGGATTCTCAGAAGTTGGAATACAAATGGAAGTAGGATCTTGGATCATCCAAGAAACACTGGAAGGCCATTTCACTAAATATATTCAAACACCTTTCACATAACCATGATTTGTACCAAATATAAAAATATAAATGTATTTAATTGATGATCTTCACTACTTTATGGACATATATGATTTTTTTTTCCCAGCGAAACTGGCTTTCATACCAGTGAAAATGATTAGATGGATTGTGATAGAATTATAATTTCTTTTGAAAATTATTAATAGAGCAAGATATATTTTGAGTTTCTCTTATATGTTGATCCCTCTACATAAGAAAATATCTTAAATGTGGAAACACATTTACATAGTGTAATTTTGTTTATTAACAATTTTTTTTTTTTGTTTTGAAAACACGTACATGAAGCAAGTTAATTTTTTTTTTTTTGTAAGTTAGAAAAATATATTGAAGCCTGCTAAAGTGCAAAAGTTACAGTTGGCGGAATAGTCCAAGAGACCATGGCAGCATCGCCCTGGTGGGAAACCAATGCTGCCACATGGCCATAGAGTTCCCAATTGTCCATGCAATTATAAAAAACTATAAAAAATAAAACCGTGCTAAGCCTAGAAACTAGGGTGCCTCGTAGGGTTGGAACCCAGTAAACTAATCTGTCTGGAAACATTAAAAAACCAGTGAAACTTGAGAACGTTGGGATCATCCGGAGTTGGGGTCTAGCATCCGTTCTTTCCTTTGGTCCTGCGCAATGTCCTTGTCTGGAATCCCTATGTCCGGGGTGGTATGCCGGAGAGCACGAAGAAGATACTCCAGTTGCTCCTCGCGACGAACTTGATGTTCATCCCTGTTCAACAACTCCTTGATGTTGCACTTGACATCCATGACTGAGATCTAGATAAATTCCAAAGAATTCTTCAAATTCACGAGCCCATCGCACTGAGAACAAGCAAGAGGAGGTAGAGGGGTGGTAGAGCATCAAAAGAGGAAGGGGGGGAGGCATAAGAAGGGAGAGGGGAGGAGGAAGAAGAGAGGGGGGCGTTGGACTAGGGGGAGTGGAGGGAGGCTAGGGACGAGGTGGAGACTAGTGGACGGGCAACAATTATAGGCTAAGCTTAGGTTCAAAACCAAGGGAATTTCCAAAGCTATCAAACCAGTCCACTCTACAAACCCATGGTGAGGACAGAGGAGGGAGTTCCAGAGTGGTGGCATGGCTAGGAGTCCGAGGCAAGTTCTAAGGAGCTTGCCTACCTTGACCCTATGAGCCTCTGCCCCTCGCAGTATACCAAGCCAACCCAGGCTTTGATTTTCCTCGTTGTCGCGACATCGGAAAGAAGACCAAGAGAGGAGGGGAGGAAATAGACCAGAGGTGGAGCGAAAGGAAGAGTTCGAAGCAGAGGTGGAGCGGAGGGATAAGCTCGAACCAGAGGTGAAGAAGACCTCAGACTGGTGTGTGACTGCGAGGAGAGAGAGGCAAATGATGCGTATGATCCATAAGCTTCATCGACGTGGAACAAAAACCATGGATCTGGGGCTTGCGATGGGACTGGTTAGGAGGCCAGCCCATCACATTTACAACCTCTGCGAGCTGGAGCGCAATTTCCATAACTGGCTTTGTGCAAAAATGAATGTAGGGGTACGTCAATCGATATATTGAATGCATGAATTAAATGCTTGGAGGGAGTGTGGGCTGCGGTGGCGTGATGTTGAGTGGGTTGTGGCCAAGTGTCCGCCCACATGTCCAAGCGCATGATGATCCCATTGACACCCCATCCGGGGAGCAAGATTAATTTTTTTAACTCAAATCTAAATTTATTTTAAAAGAAAAATCAAATAGAAAACATAAAAAACAAATGTTATACACATACATTTTTTTTTCCATAGAAAAAGCATAATTTTCATTATGATAATCAAAATTACATTTTTTAGATACACCTAATAGTGTATTCCTATGATATAGTATGTCTGCGTACTTCATATCATATAGTTATGTCTTCTTCATCCCGTAGGATTTTACAAAATCATTACAAAAACCTATAATGCTTCAGAGCATGTAGTTTTGTCTTCTTTGTCCCATAGTATCCTTCAAAGTTTTTGCAAACCAAAATCTTGAATCAGTAAATGTTTCATTCATTTACAAAAAAAATCTTTGTTGTTCTTGAATTTATTCATTCAAGAACTCTGTGATCTTCTAGTGGCCCACCTCCATGTGTGTGCCCTCTTTTGATGCCCTGTCTGCTTCTTCATTTATTTTCCTGTAGACATGTTGACATGGAAAATATTCAAAAACTTTTTGCAGTGTTTTTATGTCTTCCACGATATTGGAAAGTCTGATATTGTTGCATATTTGAGTCCCATTTATCTAGTTTATTGCATTTTTTGAGTCTCCAAAAACTGGTATCTTTTTGCAATCTTTTTCTAGTGCAAAGGCCAAGAGTAGTTTGAGGCTCATTAATTCAACATAACTATTTGTTCCATTTCCCAACCCAGACGTTAATGTGTAGTAGTGTGTGTCTGAGAAGTATAGTATTCCTCCTCCTCCTTCACAGGTGTATTGTTGGGATGCTCTATCAAAAAAACCCCAAGGTGTTGATTTTTCAATTGTTATTTCTTTTATCAATCTGTTCTTGATTCTTCCTTTTGAAGGAAAGGAGGAGAAAATTGCCAGACTGTTTAGTGAGGTTTTTCCAGGAGCTATAGTCACCTCATTGAAGATGGCTTCATTCCTTGCTAGCCATACTCCCCAGTTGATCAACAAAGGAATTAATCTGTATCTTTTGTAAGCAGGGTTTTCCCACCAATTCTTCCAAGCTTGTTCTAAGGTGTGGCCTTCCCACCGGAAAATTTTTGCCAGAGTAACTGAAACTTCTGTCCAGACCATTTTTAGGTATGAGCAGTTTAGAAAAAGGTGTTGAGCCGTTTCTCCCTCAATTTTGCACAGTGAGCATCTACCTGGTCCAGCAAAATTTCTTTTCTGGAGTATGTCCCAGGTTGGGACTTTGTTAGATAGAACGCTCCACCAGAATAGTTTTGACTTAGTAGGACCATTGATCTTCCAGGTCTTTTTCCACCACCAGACTCGTTCAACTTGAGATGGTTCTTGTATCAAGTGTAAATATCCTTCCTTTGGGGTGTAGATGCCTGAATCATTTATGTCCCACACCAATTCATCTTCTTGTTCTCTTAGCCTGATCTGTGAAGTTTTTAGGGTTGTTAGGTAACTCTCCAATTCCGCTAAATCCTCAAAGTTTAAGTAAAAAATGGTGGCAGTTTTCCACCCTTGAGCCCATAGAGTAGTGACAGACTGGTCAATAATAGAGTTTAGGGAAACAAGTCCTTTTTGTTTTGAAGTAAATATTAGATGATCTGAAAGTAAGTTTTTTCCTTCACTTCCCGTCCAGGGATCTTCCCCTAATCTTACTTGAAGTCCATTTCCCACCTTCCAAGCAAGACCACCCCCTATAACAGAGAAAGATTTTATAACTGCCTTCCAAATCATCGAAGCTCCTCTGAGAGGTTTTTGAGCTCGTCTGATCCAAGACTCCATTGAGTCTGGTTCAATGTACTTTCTTGTGACAACCTTTGTCCAGAGGCTGTTTGTAGAGAGTAGGCGCCATCCCCCCTTAGCAGCTAAGGCTTTGGAGAAAACATAGATATATACATAAACCAATTAAAAAAAAAAAAAACTCCCCTCTTATTTGAGTACGAGCGATTTAAAGAATTGCCTTCACCCCTCTTATTTCATTTCAAGAATTGCCTTCCTCTCTTATTTGATTTTATTTATTTATTTTGCTCCCATTTTGTTTTTTATTCTATTAAAACTTTGTTTAAAAAAATAAACTTTCAAGAAAACGTGTTTATATTTGTTCGATTTGATTTTTAATTTTTAATTTTTTTAAATTGTTTTATATTTGGTTTATCTTTATTATATCTTATTTTATTTTTTAAAAACCCGCTTTTACATAAAGCAATTAAAAAAAAAAACTCCCCTCTTATTTGAGTACGAGCGATTTCAAGAATTGCCTTCTCCCCTCTTATTAGTCMCTGTCGAAGGCACAGAGGGACTATAACGATCAATAATTCGTTGACTTCATATTAATATGTCCTTTAACTATAAATTTTCGCATCATCTGTATTGTTCATACTATAGAAGTAAAAACATTATTATATATATGTGTGTGTGTGTGTGTGTGTGTGTGTGTGTGTGTGTGTGTGTGTCATCGTCTCATTGGAGAATATATTTGAGGTCTTATTGCCAGCTTCATTGTTCCCAATGTTGTAAATGTTTAGATATCCAAAGTTTTGAGCTTAGACACTCTTTTTTTAATTTTTATTACATTTTTACTGAAATGTTTACATACCGAAAGTTCTGAGCATGGACATTGTTTTTTAATGTTTGTTTTATTATTAGTCGTTGCCGAAGGCGTAAAGGGACTATAGCGATCGATAATTCATTGAGTTGATATTAATATGTCCTTTTATTATTATTTCTATTTGTATTGAAATGTTTACATACCGAAGGTTTAGAGCATTGACACTTTTTTTGAGGTGCTTGAATAGGCCTAACAGCTTAAATGTTTACATAGTGCGAGGTCCCGAAACAGACCTCACAACTTAAATGTTTTCATACCGCGAGGCCCTTAAACAACCTGAAAACCTTAAATGTTTACCTAAATAGGCTTCTTAGAGTACATTTTTCCTCAAATTTTTCCATACAATGTTGCAGTGAATTTGGACAATATTGTTGTCCACCACCAGTTGCATAGCCATTGTATGTTTCATACTTCTTCTATGATTGGAATGCAATTTGGTCATCGTTGAAGATGCATACATTGTTTACTGGTTCGATGGGTGCTTCTTGTTTGCTGGTTCGTCCGTTGTTGCTTGTTTTTGTTTGGTTCAACTTTGCAAGGTTGGCTATCTGCGCCTGTGGTTGGACATGTTGGTGCTTGTTGCTTTCTTTTGTTTACTTCAACTTTGCAGGGTTGGGTTCCTGCATTCGCAGTTGGATCTGTTTTTTTTTACTTTGCGGGGTCCAGGTACTGCACCCACAATTTGACCTGCACTTCTGTCGTTCATCATTTTGGAGTAAGTTTCGATGCCATAATTTCATTTTCTATTCGTTCTTTGATGTTCACTGTTTGCACATTGCAAGTAAGAATGTTTGATTATTTCTACTGGCATGCTCGTCATATGTTTCCGATTCCTTCCATGCTTGGGTTGCAGTTTGGTAATCGCTAGAGATACATATGTTGTTTACGGGTTCAGTGGTTGGTGCTTGTTCACTGGTTCGTTGGTTCGTCGGTTGCTGCTTGTTGTTGCTTGGCTCAAGTTTGCGAGTTTGAGGTCCCAAGGTTGCAGTTGGACCTGTTCGTGCTTACTCGTTGGTTTGTTGCTTGTTGTTTTCTTTCGTTTACTTCGGCTTTGCAGTGTTGGGGTCCTGTGCTGGCACTTTGAGCTGGTTTTTTTTTTGCACTTTGTGGTGTTCAGGTCCTGCATCCGCGAGTGGACCTGCGGTTTTGTCATTTGTCGTGTCTGGTGAAGTTGAGATCTGGCGCCTGTCCTGTGCCCGCCTATCCTGCCCTTAGATTTTTCTCCAATTTTTTTTCCTAGCTCTGGACCATACCTACATGTCTTTTTAAAATGTTCTTGTAGAAGAAAAGGATACTGAGATGGTGCTAACAAGAGTGGTATTCCGTGGATTGCAAATTGCAGTATTTAGTTTCTATGATGTTAGGCGTGCAACATTGCTAGCATAATGAATGTGTTCTCAAATGCATCACACCATTTACATTTGGATGAAACCATTATCATTCTAGGATACTTCAGTGTTGACATGATACAAAATAGTGCAATAACAAATTATTGGACAACTACATGTGCAATTACAATGTCGTTGCCTTTTTTTAAAGATAAAACATGTGCAAAACGCACTTATTAACCATATATGATGAAATGTGCCCATATCACAATACAACCTCTTTATCCTGTACACAGACTGGTGTGACCACGATACCATTTGTCTTAGACTTGAAATATGAGATGTACACCAAAGATATTGAAAAATTATATTTCCATGTCTCAAAGCATATCTGGATACTTTGTCGCAGAAAACCAAAATCATTCAGCTATGGCGATGCAATTTCTTAATATTTTATGGCTTGTAATATATTTTGGGAAGGAAAAACTTTATATACTTACAACCATGGATGGAGAAAAACAAAGGTTCATGTTTCTAGCTATCTTTTATTCTATTCATTGATTCTCATTTAGAGTATGTACATATTACTTGTTCTCCTCTGCATACCAGCTTCCATTCATGTTCATTGTATTTTGTGCGTTCCCACATTCAAACAAACAGAATAGCTGGAGAAAACGAAGGAGTCTTTACCGCAGTGGTGGAAGAGGAGATACAAAGGTACATGCTTGTACTATTATTTCATATTCCATTGTTTTGTATTTCATTTATTGTCTGTATATGTGTTCACCTAATTCATTGTATGCAGATATTGCGTACCTTCTTACATAATAACTTATATGCATGTCCTTTGTATTTTTTGTGCCGCTACATTGAAATAAATCGAACTCTGTTTATTTTTTTTACATGTCTTCCTGCATACCAACTTCCTTCATGTCCATTGTATTTTTTGTACATTGCTACATTTAAACAAACAGAGTGGCTGGAGAAGACGATGGACTCTTTGTCGCGAATGTAGAGGAGGAGTTACAAAGGTGCATGCCTCTACTCTTATTTCATATTCCAGTGTTTAGTATTTCATTTATTGTCTGTGTATTTGTTCTACTTGTTCTACTGCTTTGCACCTATTTTACTGTATGTAGATACTACATATCTTTCTACATAGTAACTTATCCTCATGTGAATTATATTCTCTTTGTTGCTACATTGAAATAAATAGAACTATGTTTCTTTCTTTTACATGTCTTTGTGCATACTAACTTACCTTCATGTCCATTGTATGTTCGACATTGCTACATTGAAAGAAACAAATTGTTTGGACAAGAAGATAAATTCTTATATGCCACAGTACAGGGGGCTGTGGTATAATCTTCAAAAAGGTATACAAATTGTACTAGTAAATCAAACATACAAAATGGGTGGGTGAATATAATATTGGACTAGAAAACGATGATTTGGAAACAATGGGCCTTTGTTGAGACTTCCCGCTTCCAAACATTTCCCTCCCCATTTCTAATTTTCCCACTTTATATTATCCCTTTTCCCCCCCTCTTCTATACTAAACTTTTCTAGTCTGCTTTTGCTTTTTGGTTGTTCTGCTTAGTCGTCTTTTTGAAAATGTCTAGGTGCGTGGGTTGGCGGACTCACGGGTTCACATTTATACCCATGCTTCTACCTCATTCCATACTTAGCCACTTTTTCGATCACGGGTTCATGCGCTAGCGGGTTCAAGATTGTGCCTCTAGCTTTATAGGTTCCGCGATATACAGATTGGTCGTCGTACCCCCCCCGTCATGCCCTATTTCTTGTTAGACATTTTTGCAGTCAAAAAATCTGAGGCATACAATTTGACCATCGGGTCCTCATGTTTCCTGAATATCCCTTGACACCCTATTTCATATTCCATCTCCTTCGACCTTGTATGTGACATTCATAACAATTATGGACAATATACAATGCATATGCTTATTTAGTCCTTCTAATGTTCATCTACACATGCTTGCATCAGAAAAAGTTGGACTAGTGACATGGCCATGAGCAGTCAATCATCACCAACATCAACAGACCGACAAGGCTAAAGGTAAAGATGCATACATTGTGTTCCTCATATGTTTACCAAACAAATATCCTCAACTATTTATTCATCTATGCCATGGTGAATATGTTGATGTCATCTGCAACACATAATTTGCAGTTTGCAAGAAGTATCAACAAGTGTAAGTGAGACGCCGAACATAACGCAAGTTCCGTAGACTAAGAGGTCTGGTTGCAAAAATCTAGCTCCATACTTCATCCAAGTTGTGCGTCTACTTGTACATTTATGCCAGGAAGAAAGAAAACAAAAAAATAATGCAGAATACCATTCACATTACTTTTCTTGTTCAAAAAATGTCACCAGGTATAAACTTATAACACCAAAAATACTATCAATAGAGGGCTTGAACAACCGTTGAACTGGACAAGTGTTCGTCGGGGACATAATGGTTGTCTATAGCACCTACTTGGACAAGGCAAACAAAACTAGATGCATTATGCGTGCTGACATGACAGACAACGAGGCCTCGATGATAGTCACACTGACTATTCCCACACAACTTGTCTAGAAACATGCAAAAAAGATATTGCCAGGTAATGGGATATCCATTACAAATTTTAATATATTTCCCAAAACAGTATATGATTGTGGTGATTGTGATCAGAGTATATCGCTCAACGAAACAAGTATTATGGAAAAAATCCTCACTATTTGTTCAAATTATTGTTTCGTCCCGGACACAACTATCATCCAACTTGCACAGAGCAACGACACTTACCCAATCAGAACCATTGGTGTAGATATCACACTCAAGAGAAAACTTGGCTCGCAACACATTCTCCATATAAAAGATGGAGAGTTAGACAATGACAAGGCAATGGTATGGTTCTCCATATTCAGTTTTGTCCTTTACTTTCACATGTCCATGTATCTCAATTATGTTACACAACTATTGCACCGTTCCATGTTGCAATTGCAATTATTCGACACCTATTCAAATTTGTTTTCCTCAATGGAACAACAATTGCATAAAGGGAAATTTCCACTTATGCTCTTCAAAAATATATCAAAGAAAAGAGATGTTAAAGAAATGATCTTTCGCACAACCCAAACAACACTTGTAACATAATTGTGAGCAAACATAATACAAGATCTCAAGAAACTAACTAGCTCTACAACTGTTGTGCATATACATCTACAATTTCATCCTCACTTTGCTCATACAAATTGCCTTCACCAATTTTCTGTAGTTTTTCTTCTTTTTGTTGTGCAGTTGTATATTATGTTGTTCAATATATTAACTACTATTCTCACGTGCCTAGGTTGAGGGTGTTTTGGTTGGAGCGAATGAGTACTCGCCCCCCTTCGAGCCAGTATGTGCCAAATGCAACTCTCTTTCTTATGCTTCTGCTTTCATAAATGATGATACAATTGATTGTCTGGGATGCAGTAAAAAATGCCTATACATATATAAACATTGCCTCAATGCTACCATCTGAACTGTGGGCAACACAATCGTACATTGTACAATTAGACAACCTCTGTTACAAGATGTGCTTCCTGGGTAAGTTGAATTTCCTTATGAAAAACACCTATAGAAAAAGGCAAACAATTTCTACATGTTGCGCGACTTTCATATGCATAGCAAATTTACCTTAAATGAAGACAATGCAATATTGCATATCGACTGAAAAAAAAAATAAAAAAAAAAATCATATCAAGCTTTGGTAGGAAACGAAAAAATCTCATGTGTGTCTGTAATTTTTCTTCAATACCCAGATGAATGTTTGTCAGATTTGAGTTCTTCGGAGTTTACATCTATGGCTGTAAAATTTTCTTTCCATAGATTTTGACTCTTTTTCTGCACTTGAAACAACAAGGAGAATCTAACTACAAATGAAATCGTTGTTGTTATTTTCATGTTTTTTTGCATCTCCCAGTAAAAATTTTGCATATTTGTTGGGGTGTCCTAATGAAAAAAAAAAATAGTGGTTGGTTGTGGATTTGTTGGAGGAGTCTGTACCTTTTTGGGTACCCAAATTGGAAAAATGTTTTCCAACCATATAGCCATGGCAGGATTTCTGCATATTTTGGGTACCCAAATAAAAAAGAAGATGATCTCCAACTATACATTGATGGTATGGTATCTGCATTTTCTCGATGCCCTAATTGGAAAAAAAGGGCTCAATATGGATTGAAACATGAACTTGAGATCTTCAGAATTCGCTATAGAGATTGGGGAGTTCAGGCATTGAAATTCATACAGGTAGGTGCATTTATTGCTGATGTACAAGTGCATAAGATTGTTCAGTCTAGAAATGGGAAGCATGAGAACAAACCCCATACAAACTATCCAACTGTAAATAACTCGGGCCCATCCTTTGAACCGTTGAAATAGCTTGCTCCTCTCAGCAGAACCATTAGGCATTTCCAATAATATTGGAAATTTGGCATTGTTAAAACTGGTAGTGATAGAACATGGCACTATCAGAAGCAAATGTCCATAGTGATATTGCTTCATGGTAAAATAGTAATCGACAAGTTTCTTGTTCCCCATTTTGGGGTTTGGTTATAGCTAGGATACAATGGCGAAGGTCCGCTGGTTTTGTGTTGTCTTGTGTTTGGCAGACTTTTGTTCATATCTCATGGCCTCGGTTATTTTCTCATGGCAACATATACCAGATGTAAGAGAAAACCATTTCCACGTGTTTTTTTTTATATATATCAAATTGTTTGATGCATAGGTCGATGTGTACTGCTCTATGGAACCTTGTGGGATCTCGCTTGGCACCTTCTGTGTTCATGTGTTTCCTTGTGCCTCGACTTTCAATACATTTGGTGTTTACTTGGCTCTTGGTTGTATGCTTCATTCTGGAAAATTACTAATACATTTAGGATTTTGGCAGTTTTTCTATGATCTTAAAGAATATACAGGACATGCTTTGCCTTTTAATATAAGCTCTCTGACGCAAATGTAGTATGTGGCTCGTTTTAGCACTTTTCCTTGATCGATGAACTTAGCAAAATTCATCTCTAGGAATATTTTGAAATAAAAGGATATATACTATGTGAAGTCCAATGGAACTATCATATCAAAGACAAGACATTAAAATTCAAATTCGTCGTTGTTATACTTCTGGTGAAGCTGACAGTACAATAACTTTACTTAAACATCCCAAAATTGATTTTCTTGTGGCTGTTCGATGCTTCTCTTATACAAATACATCCTGGAAACTATAAGCATGGTTCGCTTTATCTATTCCTTGATTGAAGAACCTGTTCACATGTTTAATGCACTTCATAGTTACTGTTAAGACCATCAATGGGGATTTCTTACACCAATTCCCACTTCTGAAAATTTCCATCTCCTTTCTTTTTGTCCTCTGCTTTCCCTTTCTGGTTACTTAGTCATTTTTTGGAAAATGTCTAGGTGCGGGGATTGGTGGATTCACGTCTTTAGATTTCCATTGATACTTTTATATCACGAGTTCGACCAACCGCTTTCCCATTTTATATTCAAAAAACTTTGTGGATTGCGGGTTCAACATTGCGTTTCCATTGTTCCGTCACCTGCAAACAACACTCGGACTTCCCCGATCAAAAAATTGGTAACGAAATTCCCCTTTCTTTTTCTCGTTTGCTTTCCCTTTCTGGTTACTTAGACATTTTTCTGAATGTGTCATTTTTCCGAATGTCTCATGATTTTATATACAACACCCAAAGTTCCGCAATATACAAATTGACCGTCGAAATCTGTGATTGTCCCCTGTTTCTTGTTACACATTTTGAAATTAAAAGTTGGGATACATACAATTTGACCATTGGGCCCTCACGTCTCCTGAGTAGAACTTGTGGCCATGTTTTCAAGCCCGTCAATATTCCTTGTTTCGAGTATGTCTCATGATTTTATATCACAATTCCGACCAACCACTTACCCATTGCATACTTGGCCACTATTACCATCGCCAGTTCCTGTCCAGGCTTGCTCAACATTACGCTTCCATTTTTCCGCTACCTACAAACAACACCTGAAATTACATGATATACAAATTGACCGCCGAAATCCGTCATTGTGCCCTGTTCTGTGTTACACATTCTGCAATCAAAATTTTAGAGACATACAATTTGACCATTGGCCCCTCTTGTGACCCTATTTTGAAGCCCGCCCGACCACTTTCCATACTTCGCCATTTCTTGGAATCTCTTTCGTGTGTTGGTGGGTGGACGAAATGTACAATGCTTTATCGCTCTTCGCCATCCCCTCCACCTTCACACTTCTTTCTAGATATGCAATTATTAATCTTTAATGCTAATAGCTCATCGTGCAGGAATCGTTAAGATTGTCATTGATGTCTAAAAGGCCGGAGAAGACTTGTCATTAATAAAATTTAAACCAAGATTTGCGGAGAGTTGTGTTATCCTTTCCAAGTATTCATTTCAAGCATGATGCAATCTCTTACGTGCGTCATCTAGTTGGCGCCTTTACGAAATCTCTAATCCTTAATCGCTCTTCGCCATCACTGCCACCTTCGCACGTTTTTCTAAATATGAAATTAGTAAGCTTTAATGGTAACAACTCATTACGCATGAACCGTGGAGATTGTCATTGATCAACGAAAGGCTCGAGGAGATATTCCATTGATACGCATTAAACCAAGATTTGCAGAGGGTTATATTATCCCTTCTGAATTTTCATTTCAAACATCATCTGGAGCAAATGAAAATTCTCGTTAACTTATGGCAGCAGTTCGACAACAGTTCTGTCCAGATACAATAAACACCTTCAGGCATGATGACCAGAGGTTCCAATGCTCTAGGGCATATTCTTACTACTCATCTCCCTCCGCCTAGAAGAAAAAAAGGAGATGGTCCCTTGGTGCACCGAGAGATATATTTCAAGCCAAAGAATTCCAAGGCAACCCCGCCTGCTCAGACAACCTGCCCACTTGCATTGATGGCTGGCATAGAGGTTGATGCGATCGATTTCAAGCCGGGAAAAGATGATCTGATGGACGATGATACGACAATGGATGATGGCAATGCAGACACTTTTCCCACTCCTGCGCCCAAATTGAAATCAACCATAACGGGGGGCACTTCCTGGCTCGACGATGGCGGCTCTGGCAAGACCAAAAGAAGGGGTTTAGGAATTCCAGAGGTCCAAATTAGTCCGTTCTGGGTGAAAGTCTTTCATTGTAAGGAAATGGTCTATTGATGATCCCAGAGATATATTTCAAGCCAAACAATTATTCAATTGTGGGACCACTCTCCTGTTCTCTGGATATACAATTAACATCTTAGGGGATGAGGACCATAACTCCCACTGGTACAAGGCATATTCCTACTACTCATCTCCTTCCACCCAGAATGGACTAATTTGGGCCTCTGGAATTGCTTGTGCAAGCTGTGTCCCCGAAGTCTTCGACTGTGAGGAGGTGGTCTCTTGGTGTGTCCTAACTTTCAGTTTCGGGCTCTTTTGTTTGCCCTGCAATGTTTTTCGTCTTCTTCCTCATGAGAAGCTTGTGAGAACTATCAATTTTACCGCGAAGATGAGTTCTTATGTCCTCCTACATTTGAAATATTATGGGTTGCTTTCTTGCTGGGGTGCAACGTTGGAGAAATGCCAGCGTCAGGAGCAGGAGTGTTGTTCACCTGCTTCAATCCAAGGATTTATTCCACTGCAGAACCACTCTCATGTTTCCTTTTTGCCTCAGGTCTTCCGCAAGATATTGATATTAGGGAAGTGAACATTGACCTCCCGAGGAGAAGACTGCAA
>JASDQU010102278.1:56733-67163 GCA_032191745.1 Picea mariana
CATACTTCCACGCCTCAACAGGACTGTACATGCGACCATGGAAGGAAAACTTCTCCCCAGAGAAAGAAACTTTCAAAAATGTACCTGTATGGCTGAGACTTTACTCCTTGTCATTAGATTACTGGCTACCTTCCACCTTTGAAGCAATAGGGAACAAACTGGAAAAATACGTGAAGACATAGAAAGCAACCCTAAAAGGACGATACACATCCTACGCAAGAATTTGCATAGAGATGGATGTGTCGGGGGCACTCCCAGAAGCCATAAGCCTGGAATTCAAGGACGAGGAATGGATACAAAACATTGACTATGAGTAGATCCCCTTCAGATGTAGACGATGCCATGAACATGGACACCTAATCCGAGAATGTCCGATCATTAAAAAACAAGAAGCGAAAAACACCAAACTACAGCAGGATGAGGATGGGTTTATAAAACCAAACCACAGAAACAGAGCTAACAAGATACAAAGTAAAACCCCAACAGGGAGCGATCTGGAGGCCGGGAATAAAACAAAAGGACAGGACAAGACCAACAAAGGGGAGGAAGGAGGAAAGAAAAAGACAAAAGCTAAAGAAGCTAGGGAACAAGCAACAAGTGAGGATACAGATAGCCCAAGAAAGGAGATGGGACAAGGAGGTAGTGCAACTTCTATGGACAGAGAAACCAGAGATACCCCCACCCCCATGCAGGAGGCGGACAAAGACGCAGAAATGACTCCAAGCAAGGTAGGAACAGAAGATCCTAATCTCAAAGACATTGTGGAAAGGGAAGGGATTTATCTCATGAACATACTGGAGCAATGGAAAAGGCAGGGCGTAGACAATGTACGAGCAGAGCAACTAGACCGCATCCAATACTTATTCCTCCTAAGGGAGAAAGCCAAATCCAGAGGGCTCAAGCGCACACACGGGGAGATAGGACACCTAGGAATCAAAGCAGGCGAAGGACAACCGCAACTCTCACCCAAGCAGACAAGAAGGAAAAAAGGCAGGAAATCAAACAGCGTAGCCCTACAAGAACTAGGAGCTATGTTGATAAACTCAGGTAAGATAAAAAATCTCTTTCCCAACTCCCCCCCACATGTTTAAATAAGATTATAACATGGAATATAAGAGGCCTAAACAACCCACGAAAGCAGAGAATTCTTAGAAATAGACTTAGGAAGGAACAATCGGACCTCTGTTTCATCCAAGAGAAAAAAATGCATTGTAGACATAATGGAAACAATCAACAAAAAACAATGGAGTAAGTACAAGATGTTGGTTGTCGAAGGACAACATATGGCAGGAGTTATCCTCACCTTGTGGAACTCACAAGTGATGAACCTAATAGTAGTCGAGGCTACCAGGCACACACTTTTGGTTAACATGCAAATCATTGGGAATACAGAGATGATTCTATGAACTAATGTGTATGGACCCTGGATGCTAGAGGAAAATAGAAGAATGCTTCTAGACCTAGAAGACCTAAAAGCCTACTCCAACAACCTCGACTGGATTTTGGCAGGGGACTTCAACATCATCACATCACTTGCGTAGAAAAAAGGAGGCACCGGGAGATTGAATAGAGATGCGGAAGAATTCTCAACGTTCATAGACACAGTGAAGATGGTGGACATCAAAACCAATAACGGACATTTCACTTGGAACAATAAACGGATAAATCGACATCAGGTTGCGACAAGACTAGACAGATTCTTAGTGTTAGAATCCATCATTATGTAAGGGTTAAACTTAGATTGCAGCNGGTTTAATCACTGGCCGGTCCAATTGGAAGTAGATTTCCCAACCACCCCAAAGAATAGACCATTCAGATTTGATAAATTCTGGATTGAACACCCCACCTTCAAGGAGAACATCAACCAGTGGTGGCGGGAGAAACAACCGGAGCAAGGGACATGGATGTTCAAACTCTATAAGAAACTAAAGTACATCAAATATAAGCTCAGGGAGTGGAACAAGTAAATTTTTGGCAACATAAACCAAGAGAAGAAAAATATTGAAGACATAATGAGAAGACTCCAGGAAGTTTGCACAGTGGAGGGCTATACAGAGGATCGAAAAAAGGAAGAGATCCAAATGACCCAAGAATGGGAAGGAAGATGCCAACATGAGGAAATTCTATGACACCAAAAGTCCCGAATCAGATGGCTAAAGAAAGGAGAGAGGAACACTAAGTTTTTACATAGAACAACCATTTCCAGAAGAGCCCACAACAAAATCCTGAAAATTAAGGATCGGGATGGAATTGAGAGAGAATCCCACAAGGATATTGAAAATACCATGGTAAGCCACTTCCATGTGATAGCCCAGGAACCCAACAAAGACCAAACGGAAGCCATGCAAAGGATAACATAGCACATCCTTCGTCTAGTCATCAAGGAACAGAATAACAACCTAAACAAGCCCATAGCTAAGGAGGAAATTGATCAAGTGATCCAGGAGATGCTCAACGGGAAAGCCCCAAGTCCAAATGGTTTCATAGTGGAATTCTTCAAAGCCTATTGGGAAGTGGTCAAACATGATGTTTATAGGGTGGTGGAGGACTCTAGAGGGTCGACCTCCATCCTAAAAACGTTAAATGTCACAATGATTACTCTAATCCCCAAAGAAAATGAAGCAAGGACCCCTGACCACTACAGACCCATAGCTTTATGCAATGTGGTTTACAAGATAATCTCTAAAGTCATAGCCAATAGATTGAAACCCCTCCTACCCACACTGATTTCACAAGAACAAGCGGGTTTCGTGGAAGGACGACAAATCATGGACAACATCATCCATGCCCATGAGCTAATCCACACCTTGAAAATCCAGAGGAGAGGGGGGATGATAATACAACTTGACCTAGCAAAAGCTTATGAAAAAATTAGCTGGCACTACATGGTTAAGACTCTGGAAGCCTTTGGTTTCACCCAACACTGAATCGGCTAGATTATCATCCTAGTCTCAACGACAAGTTACTCACTCCTGATAAATGGAGCCCCAACCAAACCCTTCTGGCCCACTAGAGGCATCAAACAAGAAGACCCGCCATCCCCCTTCCTATTCATCCTAATGATGGAAGGTCTCAGTCGAAGCATAAAAAGTGCAACAACAGTAGGAGAAATAATAGGCCTGAAACCTTTTGAAAACTGCCCTACTTCCACACACCAACAGTTCGTGGATGACACCTTACTCCATGGCATACCCACAGTCAAGGAAGCAAAAACTTTCAAAAGGATCTTAGAAGAGTTTGGGGAAGCTTAAAAGCCGAGATCAACCATTCCAAAATCGATGATCTACTTTTTCAACGCCAACTCTGCAATCCAAAGGAACCTAGCAAATATTTTGGGCTTTGAGCGCAAAACTCTCCCAACTAAATACTTGGGCATCCCCCTGATGAACAGAGCATACAAAATGGCAACTTGGGAAGGAGTGCTCAACAAGCTACAAGAGAGGGCGAAAAACTAGACGTACAGATCCCTCAACCTTGCGGGGAGACTTGTACTGACCAAGACGGTTCTGCAAGCAATTCCAACCTATATGATGTCCGTACTTCCCGCCCCCAAAGGAATACTACAAAAAATAAGGACCATCCAAAGGGACTTCCTATGGTGAGGAGAATAAACAAAGAAATAATGGGCCCTGGTGGCTTGGGAGAATGTTTGCAAGCCAAAATGCAAAGGAGGACTGGGGCTACAAGACCCACAAGTAACCAACGAAGCCTACGGGGTGAAACTCTGGTGACGATGGGTTAAAGAAACTTCTACCCCGTGGGCAACCCTCTGGAAGGCCAAGTATGCCCCGGACATAAACAACCAAGTCCAAATTAGTTTTATGGGCACCAGGGAGGGATCAACCATCTGGAACCTAGCTTGGTGCAACAAAAACTGGGTCTAGACACACAGCTTCTGGGAAGTAAGGAATGGTAAAACAACCAGATTCTAGGAGGATGCCTGGCAATAAGAACCCAAAATGGGAAATCCGGACAGGGAGGAACTCCAACAGGACATGATCGTGCAAGGCAAAACCAAAGTCCACCACTATTGGAAGTAGGAAACAGATGGAGAATCTGGGACAATCTCAATTCCCAAACTAGAGATCGGACTACAACAATCGCGTAAGAGATGGAGGAGGAACTGGGAAAAAGGAAAATTGCAGTCTCAGAAGAAGAAAACCAATTAAGATGGGGCTGAAAAAATGGCGATTAATTCAACTTGAAGGAAGCCCGACATTACATCATGGACGAAGACCAAGAAGACCCAACACAACTATGGGATAAGTTCTCGAGCAGCCCCCAATAGCCAAAAATAATATTTTTCAAATGGTTAGTACTTCACAATGGAATTCTAACCTGGGAAAACCTAAGGAAAAGGGTCTTCATAGGCCCGTCATGTTGCCACCTCTGTCAAGCTAAGGAAGAAACAATGAATCATCTCCTTGATGAATGTACCTACATAGTAGAGATCTGGGACTGGGCGACAGGTATTTTTCGATAGTCCAATAGGACCCGAGGTAACATCTGCGCAACCATCAACAACTGGAATGAGAGTTACAACGAAAATGAAGAGGTGAATCTATGTTGGACTCTCATTCTGAGGATGATCATATGGACAATATGGAAAGAAAGGAACCGACACATATTCAAGAATGAAAGCCTTCCGGAAGGGAAAATCAAATAAAAAATAATGTCCATGACAAGAGAAACGATGCAGAGCCGCAACTACCAGAATGGGAAAGCGTAACTCGCAGGTCGGGACTCTAGAGTCCTAGAATATTTTCACCTAAAAGACGGGTGCAACTGCACACAAATAGGATGACCACCGCAACTCCAAATAGGTGAGCGCAACTGAAATCCCCCTCCAGTAGGGTCCGTCAAGTTGAATTTCGACAGGGTGGCAAAAGGAAACCCAGGCATGACAGAAATGGGTGGGGTAATCAAGGATAGTGGAGGCAACATAATCCGACTATACACTGGGAGTATGGGAAATTCAACTAACAATGTAGCGGAATTCGGATCCCTGAGATCGGCCTCGAGATTATAAACTGTGAAAGGATGACAAACACTATCGTGGAAGGTGACTCCGCTCTGGTAATCAACACGGTGAAGAGACTCCAAAATGGCACCAGAGTGGAGAAAGTTCAGAGACACTGGCGCTTGGCACACTCCCTGTAAAAAATCGAAGAACATCTACAAAAGATGAACGTAGTGGAGTTGTGCTGGGTACGCAGGTCAGTGAATGGCCTAGCGGACATAATCGCTAATGAAGGGGTTAGAAAGGAAGAATTAAAGTTAGACACTACCCGGAGCAACATCCCAAATGGTCTATTCAGAACAGACTGCATACAACTAGCGACAAAAGACCGTGACGACAGCTTAAGTACAGAAGGTCACATCGAGAGGAGTTATGCAAGGCCAATAGGCGGGCATGRCGAATCCAAGCAGAATCTTCATGTCCAACACCCGATTACAAGTGACAATGCGGGATCATACCACATAATAGATGGGGGTACGACATCAAGGTCACATCAGTAGGAAAAAGCRCAAGGTTAGTGCAGGGGAAAGTACAAATGGGACTCAGCAGGTCGTGAGTGACGTAGGACCAAAAAAGTTACCACACACCAGTAGGGTCACACCTCTCCCAAGAACAGGTATGGGGAAGAGAAAAGTTGGTTACACAACGAGCAGGGGCAATGGTCGGCGCAGGGATAATGGATGGATTGTCATGGTCACACATACCGAGACAGAGAAAAAGGATGGGAAGGACCACCTCTATGGGCAGACCATGATTGCAATGACGAGATCGCAACCGAAGAATTTTCGTAAGAGGTGAAGCACTAGGAATAGATGCAATTGAGCAAAGTGCATCAGCAGAAGCCACCACAAAAATAAGTGCCCGAAAAGAAGGAACCCTTGGGTTGATAGGAACAGGAGGAGAATTTAGGGAAAGAACCACCACAAGCCAGCCAAGATGGTGCATATGAAGACAACGCACATCAAAAGAAACACCCAGATGGAAGAAAATCTGACAAGCCATAGAAGGATTTCAAGGATGGAGCAAGCGGCCCGAGATGCCAAGGGCACCTTCCAGAAGTTGGTCGAACTAAAAGGACAAGCGACCATCACCATGTGAGAGAGGGAAATCATTGCCAAGCACAAGGGAAAAGCCTGGGAAGAACCGAGCCAGGAAGCTAACTAGACAACGGACCCAGGGACCACGCAATCCAGGGAAACCCTCTACCATAAGACGGTAGAGATGGCATGGCGGAAAAATATGTTAATAGACAAAGTGAGCACAGAAAAGAAAGCTGCCAGCCGGAAGGGTAACAAGGACCAAACAAAATTTCTAAAAGAAATCATGAGTCACCTCAACAACCTGGACGCTAGTACAAAACGAATTGCAGAGGACTAGAAGAACTAGAAGGAGAAGTTGGAGTGAATGGTTGCCCAATTCCACTTATACTTGCACTACGTCCATCATATGGACATAACACCATAATGGGAATGGAGCACCAGCCCGGATCAGGAAGACCCACACGGTGGCCCAGAAGGAGGAGAGCAAGGACAAGGCAAAATATGGAAAGAAGAATCTCATAATCCTGGACTAGCGTCGGGTTAGCCAATGATTAGTGAATGTGACTGGGTCAGTCCTAATTGTTGTCTTGTGTTTTTCATGTTTTTGTTATGATTAGCTTGTCAAAAACTGGACATGATGAGACTGGACCGGTTTCCCAATGTGGCAGTCCAACCATACCCCTCTGCTATCTCAAAGAATGCAACTCTAGAACCCCGGGAGTTCCTCTTTTTGTATATTAGTCGTTTTTAGTAATACAGATACTCACACTCACTTACAAAAAAAAAGAGTGATATTTTTATATACATTTTTAATAAAATAAAAAACAAATAATCAATAAATTTGAATGGTATGTGGCCATCTATATAATATTTATAAAATGGTTTAAGAACATAAGTTTTTCCATTTTATAGTGAAGGTCTAATCCAATTGATTCTAAAATAAACAAGAAGTGATATGGGTGGATTAAAGAAAGAGGTCATGATATTTGTGTAGTTGAGATTATTAAATCTTTCTCGGATAAACATATAGTTTTTTCATGTTTCTTTACTTTTTGTTTACATTTGCATCCTTTTAGTCAGTTTTGATAAAAACGTAGTGAAATCCATCATATCTTGATTAGTAGTCAGATTGTGTGGGGCCTCAAATGTTGTCATTAGAAATCATAAATATGATTTTGGCTTAATGGTAAAGATCACTATGTTTGAATAATTGTTGATTGAATTTATAAAGGTGTAGGTGAGATTATTAGATATTTTGGTATCCATTTTGGCACGAGACTTTCTTCAACTCTGATGTGGGAATAGCACCTAGATAAGGTGTTAAAAACCTTTGTTATTGGTAATTTACTCTAGTGTTCTCCAAGCCATCCATTACTATATTTCTTGTTGGTTTCCTAACAAATTGAGAGCAAATATCATTTTTCAGGACTTGTTAAGATTTGTCTTCAAGGTGAATGAGAATAGTCTAGGTGAAGAGCATGGGAAGAGTGTTAGAGCATGGGACATCCAAAAACATGTTGAAAGGCCATAAAGACTGAGATATATTATAGAGGGAATTGTGCCATTGATGTGATTTGATACATTGACCTAGCAATGTGAAAACATGTAGTCTGAGAGGTGACTTACAAAATCAAATATGACTAGAAGCACCACAACAATAAAGGGAAAACCAAGTTTATGGTATAGTATCTAGATGCTTGTATTTTTCATTTGCATAGTTTCCTCCATCCGACTTTAAGTTGAAACCAACATAGGCTGGTGCAAAATCCATACTTAGAAAATTAACAAGAAGTGCTACGTAGACAACATGAAATCCATTTCATTGAACTCCTGCTAAAATGATACTTTTACTGTGGCCTATGAAATTTACAATGACACTAAATACTATAATTTTGTTAAGGGATAAAAAATCAGGGCACATGTGTGCCATGTACCTTCTCTCTTGAGTACCATGACAATGGGAGAAGATTAAGAACTAGTACTAGGACATAAGGCACGTGCAGCTAAAAAATGTTGAATTTTTTTCTCAATTTCAATTTTTTGGGAAAATGGGGGATGAAAAGGGTGGAAATTGGAGGTAGAATACCATCAACAAGTGGAATAGAATGATCATGGGGGACATGGGAAGGTGGGAGTCCTTGTGGGTTGTCAAATACAAAGCGGTGTTTGGAGAGGATAAACTGTAAGTTGGGATGAATAGTGGGTGAGGGGGTCTCAACTGCTTGAATGTCATGGAATTGGGAAATAATGTTGGAATGATCTTTTTTGAGGAGTTTCTCCAATCTATTTGAACTAATAATATCAGGGAAACCTGTCATGATGCCTTGGAGTTGGTATTGTTGTCCATCTTGTTGGAAACTCATGGTTAATTTCTTGAAGTCCATGGTGATGGGCCCTAGGGTGCATAACCTTTCAACACCTAGAACAATGTCTCAATTGCTCATGTCAATAGTAAACATGTGGGATTTCAAGTTATAATGACCAATTTGTAGGTGCAAATTGTCACAATGACCCCCACATTTGATGAAACCTCCATTAGCAACCATGATTTGAAAGTTAATGATGGCACATATATAGTGCATGGTCTCTTGAGCAACTCAACGATGAATAAAATTATGGATGATGCCACTATCAACTAGGATAATGACTTTATAATGCTTGATATAGTCAATTAACTTAAGGGTTTGGGGAGCGGAGATACCAATGAGAGCGTTTAGAGAGATAAGTGGTTCAACTTTTGTTGGATCAAAGGGAGGGATAGGATCATCGGCCTCGGGATATAAATAAATGTTATTTTTATTAATTATTTTTGTTGGTATATTACAAACCAAAATAAAAATAACAATAATTTTTTTATCAACCCCAAACAAAAATACAATAATACCAATTATTGCGGGAAAATTATACTAATACAAAACCTAACAAACTATAATTGTCATACAGAAATCATGTGAATTATTAGAACCAAAATCCAATTTTTCTGATTGTTTAATGGGAACGAGGAAAATCCAAAGAGCGTTGATTAGTATATCAAATTGGACTCTTAGATCATGTGCCATGTGGAGCAGAGTTTGTTATTAACTTGAATTCTTCTTCTTGGAGGGTGCCGTATTCAAACAATTCAAAACAAATCGTTTTTCCCTCACGCAGTCTGCAAAATAGAGCTCCGAAGAACCCTGAATTTCTCCTAAATGGTTGTGAAATCCAGAAAATCACTCTTGAGCTACCTAATTGCCTTCGTTCCCAAGAAAACCCATGTTTTATTTTTTTCTAATTTGTCTTGGTTTGCTTAGAAAATGCGTTTTAAAATCATGTGTTTTAACAGTTATGCATTTCTAGCAATTAAGTTTTCTGGCAATTACCTCTGAAGAAATTGAAAACTAGATGATGTCTACTGTTGTTGCGCTCGTTTCCTTGATAATTGTAGATTTTAATTCAAGGTGTGATGGGAAAAAATTTCAGATCTATCATTTGCGGGTTTAGCATGCAAGACCAGAATTCAATCAATCCCACTCATAGTTCAGCTTTATTATAATTTATTATTATTATTTCTTCTTGGCCAGAGCGAAACAATGCACCTTAAACCTGAAGATCTAGTAGATGTGAAGGCTTCAATCTAAATGATCACATTGTTTTATTGTTGCAGATTTTATTCCAGATCAAGGTGAAAGGATGGTGGCTCAAACCAGAAATAAACCAGACCGAGAAGACATGGCTCAATCGATCGCAAAATGACACACAAAGTTCATCCAGAAAATGAAAAACAAAAACAGTGTTGGCATGACATTGTTTCAACCATTGTTGCAGCATAAACGTCACTGTTTCAACAAGTAAAGTTTCGTTGTAACAACATGTAAAATGTCGTTGTACCAGCATGTTGTAATAACATGTAAAATTTATGTTGTATCAGCATGCAGTAACAACAAAAATTTTCACTATATCAACATGCTGTAACAACGAAAATTTTCGCTGTAACAACATGTAAAATTTGGTTTTGTTTTTATTCCTCTAAAAATTTGTTTATTGTGTTTATTTGCAGGTCAAAGGATGGATGCAAAAACATTCATTCCTGAAATCAAAATCATCCCTATTTTCTTATCGGTGTTTTATTCGTTATCCAACCTACTTTATGCTAAATGGAAATTAAATATTAGTTACGTGTAGGCAAATAACCAATGGAGCCAAGCACGCAACAGTAACAACAATATGTTCAATAGCAATTTTTCGAATGAAAAATAGAATTTACAAGAATGAATGAATCTAGTTGTTGTAATGGCAAACTAACTAAATAAAAATAAAAATAAAAATAAAATGTATCTAATCGAGTGCTTATCTGGAACCATTGCTCGATAATGCTTTCATAGGCACGT
>JASDQU010102278.1:67347-88992 GCA_032191745.1 Picea mariana
GATACATATATCCCAAGAAAGGAGATGGGACAGGGGGGAAGCGCAACTCCTATGGACGGAGAAACCAGAGATACCCCCACCCCCATGCAGAAGGCAGACGAAGACGCGGAAATGACTCCAAGTGAGGTAGGAACAAAAGATCCTGATCTCAGAGACATTGTGGAAAGAGAAGGGATTGATCTCTCGAACATACTGGAGCAATGGAAAAGGCATGGCATAGACAATGTACTAGTGGAGAAACTAGACCACATCCACTACTTGTTCCTCCTAAGGGATGAAGCCAAATCTAGAGGGCTAAAGCACACACACGGTGAGATAGGACACCTAGGAATCAAAGCAGACGAAGGACAACCACAACTCTCACCCAAGCAGACGAGAAGGAAAAAAGGTAGGAAATCAAACAACGTAGCCCTACAGGAACTAGGAGCTCTGTTGATAAACTCAGGTAATATAAAAAACCTCTTTCCCAACTCCCCCTCACATGTTTAAATGAATATTATAACATGGAATATAAGAGGCCTAAACAACCCATGAAAGTAGAGAATTCTTAGAAATAGACTTAGGAAGGAACAACCAAACCTTTGTTTCATCTAAGAGACAAAATGCATTGTAGACAGAATGGAAACAATCAACAAAAAACAATGGAGCAAGTACAAGATGTTGGCTGTCGAAGGACATCAGATGGCAGAAGGTATCCTCACCTTGTGGAACTCACAAGTGATGAACCTAATAGTAGCCGAGGCTACTAGGCACACACTTTCGGTTAACATGCAAATCATTGGGAATACAGAGATGATTCTATGCACTAATGTGTATGGACCCCAGATGCTAGAGGAAAAGAGAAGAATTCTTTTAGACCTAGAAGACCTAAAATCCCGCTCCAACAACCTCCACTGGATCCTTGCAGGGGACTTCAATATCATCACATCACTTGCGGAGAAAAAAGGAGGCACCAAGAGATTGGATAGAGATGCGGAAGAATTATCAATGTTCATAGACACAACGGAGATGGTGGACATCAAAACCAATAACAGACATTTCACTTGGAACAATAAATGGATAAATCAACATCAGGTTGCGACAAGACTAGACAGATTCTTGGTGTTAGAATCCATCATTATGCAAGGGTTAACCTTAGACTGCAACATCCTTCCCTGGGGGGGTTCTGACCACTAGCCAGTCCAACTAGAAGCAAACTTCCCAACCACCCCAAAGAATAGACCATTCATATTTGAGAAATTCTGGATTGAACACCCCACCTTTAAGGAGAACATCAACCAATGGTGGCGGGAGGAACAACCAGAGCAAGGGACACAAATGTTCAAACTATATAAGAAACTAAAGTACATCAAATATAAGCTCAGGGAGTGGAACAAGGAAATTTTTGGCAACCTAAACCAAGAGAAGAAAAATATTGAAGACATAATGAGAAGACTCCAGGAAGTTTGCATAGTGGAGGGCTATACGGAGGATCAAAAAAAGGAAGAGATTCAAATGACCCAGGATTGGGAAGGAAGATTCCAGCAGGAATAAATTTTATGGTGCCAAAAGTCCCGAATCAGATGGCTAAAGGAAGGAGAGAGGAACACCAAGTTTTTTCATAGAACAAACATTGCCAGAAGATGAGATCAAGCGAGAATCCCACAAGGATCGGGATGGGATCGAGTGAGAATCCCACAAGGAGATTGAAAATGCCCTGGTAAGCCACTTCCGTGAGATAGCCCAGGAACCCAACAAAGACCGAACAGATGCCATCCAAAGGATAACATAGCACATCCCCCATCTAGTCACCGAGGAACAAAATAACAACCTAAACAAATCCATAGCTAAGGAGGAAATTAATCGAGTGATCCAGGAGATGCCCAACGGGAAAGCCTCAGGTCCAGATGGTTTCACAGTGGAATTCTTCAAAGCCTATTGGGAAGTGGTCAAACACAATGTTTATAGGGTGGTGGAGGACTCTAGACGGTCAGCCTCCATCCTAAAATCATTAAATGGCACAGTGATTACTCTAATCCCTAAATAAAATGAAGCAAGCACCCCTGACCTCTACAGACCCATAGCTTTATGCAATGTGGTTTACAAGATAATCTCCAAAGTCATAGCCAATAGATTGAAACCCCTCCTACCCACATTGATTTCACAAGAACAAACGGGTTTTGTGAAAGGATGATAAATCATGGACAACATCATCCATTCCCATGAGCTAATCCACACCTTGAAAATCTAGAGGATAGGGGGGATGATAATACAACTTGACCTAGCAAAAGCCTATGACAAAATTAGTTGGCACTACATGGTTAAGACTCTGGAAGCCTTTGGTTTCACCCAACACTGGATCAACTAGATTATCAGCCTAGTCTCAATGAAAAGTTGCTCGCTTCTGACAAATGGAACCCCAGCCAAACCCTTCTGTCCCACTAGAGGCATCAGACAAGGAGACCCGCTATCCCCCTTCTTGTTCATCCTGATGATGGAAGGTCTCAGTCGAAGCATAAAAAGCGCAACAATAGCAGGAGAAATAACATGCTTCAAACCTTTCGAAAATTGCCCTACTTCCACACACCAATAGTTCATGGATGACACCTTACTCCATGGAATACCCACGGTCAAGGAAGCAAAAAATTTCAAAATGATCTTAGAAGAGTTTGGGGAAGCCTCGAGAGTTGAGATAAACCATTCCAAATCAATGATCTACTTTTTCAACACCAACCCTGCAATCCAAAGGAACCTGGAAAATATTTTGGGCTTTGAGCGCAAAACTCTCCCAACTAAATACTTGGGCATCCCCTTGACGGATAGAGCATACAAAATGGCAACTTGGGAAGGAGTGCTCAACAAGCTACAAGAGAGGGTGAAAAACTGGACTTACAGATCCCTCAACCTTGCGGGGAGACTTGTACTAACCAAGATGGTTCTGCAAGAAATTCCAACCTATATGATGTCCGTATTTCACGCCCCCAAACCAATACTACAAAAAATAAGGACCATCCAAAGGGACTTCCTATGGCGAGGAGCGGAAACAAAGAAAAAATGGGCCCTGGTGGCTTGGGAGAAGGTTTGCAAGCCAAAATGCAAAGGAGGATTGGAGCTACAAGACCCACAAGTAACCAATGAAGCCTATGCAGTGAAACTTTGGTGGTGATGGGTTAAAGAAACTTTTACCCCATGGGAAACCCTCTGGAAGGACAAGTATGCCCCAGACATAAACAACCAAGACCAAATTCGTTTTATGGGCACTAGGGAGGGATCATCCATCTGGAACCTAGCTTGGTGCAACAAAACCTAGGTCCAGACACACAGCTTCTGGGAAGTAAGGAATGGTAAAATAATGAGATTCTGGGAGGATGCCTGGCAATAGGAACCCAAAATGGGAAATCTGGACAGGGAGGAACTCCAACAGGACATGATCACGCAAGGAAAAACCAAAGTCTACCCCTATTGGAAGCAGGAAATAGATCGAAACAAATGGAGAATCTGGGACAATCTCAATTCCCAAACTAGAGATCGGACCACAACAATCGCGAAAGAGGTGGAGGAGGAATTGGGGAAAAGGAAAATTGTAGTCTTGGAAGAAGAAGACCAATTAGGATGGGGCCAAAAAAATGGCGGGGAATTCAACTTGAAGGAAGAACGACATTACATCGTGGACCAAGACCAAGAAGACCCAGTGCAACTATGGGATAAGCTCTGGAGCAACCCCCAGTGGCCAAAAATAAAAATTTTAAAAGGGTTAGTACTTCACAACCGAATTCTAACTTGGGAAAACCTAAGGAAAAGGGGCTTCATAGGCCCGTCATGGTGCCACCTCTGTCAAGCTAAGGAATAAACAATGAATCATCTCCTCGATGAATGTACCTACACAACAAAGATCTGGGACTGGGCGACATGTATTTTTCGACAGTCCAATAGGACCCGAGGTAACATCTACGCAACCATTAACAACTGGAATGAGAGTTACAACGAAAATGAAGAGGTGAATCTATGTTGGACTCTCATTTCGGGGATGATCGTATGGAAAATATGGAAAGAAAGGAACCGACACATCTTCAAGAATGAAAGCCTTCCGAAAGGGAAAATCAAAGAAAAAATAATATCCATGACAAGAGAAACGGTGCAGAGCCACAACTTCCAGAATGGGAAAGTGCAAGTCACAGGTCGGGACTCTAGAGTCCTAGAATATTTTCACCTAAAAGACGGGCGCAACTGCACACAAATAGGATGACCACCGCAACTCCAAATAGGTGAGCGCAACTAGGATCCCCCTCCAGCAGGGTCCCTTAAGTTGAATTTCGACGGGGTGGAAAAATGAAACCCATGCATGACAGGAATGGGCGGGGTAATCAGGGATAATGGTGGCAACATAATCCAGTTGTACGCTAGGAGTATGGGAAAGTTAACTAACAACGCAGTGGAATTCGGGGCCCTGGAGATCGGCCTCGAGATTCTAAGCCGTGAAATGATGATAAACACTATCGTGGAAGGAGACTCCACTCTGGTAATCAACACGGTGAAGAGACTCCAAAATGGCACCAGAGTGGGCAAAGTTCAGAGAAACTAGCACTTGGCACACTCCCTGCAAAAAATCCAGGAACCTCTGTAAAAGATGAACATAGTGGAGTTGTGTTGGGTATGCAGGTCAGTGAATGGTCTGGCGGACATAATTGCTAATGAAGGGGTTAGCAAGGAAGAATCAGAGTTAGACACCACCTAGAGAAACATCCCAAACGGTCAATTCAGAACAGACTTCATACAACTAGCGACAAAAGACCATGAAAACAACTTAAGTACGAAAGGTCACATCGAGAGGAGCGGTGCAAGGCCAATAGGCGGGCATGATGAATCCAGGTAGAATCTTCATGGCCAACACCCAATTACAAGTGACAATGCGGGATCAGACCACACAATAGATGGGGGTACGACATTAAGGTCACATCAGTAGGAAAAATCATTGGGTTAGTGCAGGGTACAAATGGTACTCAGCATGCCATGAGTGACGTAGGACAAAAAATGTTACCATGCACCAGTAGGGTCACACCTCTCCCAAGAGAAGGTACGAGGAAGAGAAAAGTTGGTTACACAACGAGTAGGGGAAATGGCTAGTGCAGGGATAACAGATGGATTGTCATGGTCACACATACCGAGACAGAGAAAAAGGACAGGAAGGACCACCTCTACGGGCATACCATGATTGCAAGGAGGAGTTCACAGCCAGAGGGTTTCCATAAGAGGCGAAGCACTAGGAATAGATGTAGTCGGGTAAAGTGCAACAACAGAAGCCACCACAAAAACAAGGCCCCGAAAAGAAGGAACCCCTAGGGCGATAGGAACAGGAGGAGAATTCAGGGAAAGAACTGCCACAAGCTACCCAAGATGGTGCGTATGAAGACAACGCACATCAAAAGAAACACCCAGATGGAAGAAAATTCGACAAGCCATAGGAGGATTTCAAAGATGGAGCAAGTGGCCCGAGACGCCAAGGGTACCTTCCAGGCGCTGGTCGATCCGAAAGGACAAGAAAACATCACCAGGTGGGAGAGGGAAATCACTGCCACGTGCAAGGGTAAAGCCTGGGTGGAATTGAGCCAGGAAGCGAACTGGATAACGGACCCAGGGACCACGCAGTCCAGGGAAACCCTCTACCATAAGACGGTAGAGATGGCATGGCGGACAAAGATGTTAATAGGAAAAGTGAGCACAGAAAATAAAGTTGCCAGTCGAAAGGGTAACAAGGACCAAAAACAATTGCTAAAAAAAAACCCGAGTCGCCTCAGTAACCTAGATGCTAGTACAAAACGAATTGCAGAGGACCAGAAGAACCAAAAGGAGAAGCTGGAGCGAATGGTTGCCCAATTCCACTTATACTTGCGCTACGTCCATCATATGGACATGTCACTAGTTGATGGAAATGGAGCACCAACCCGAATCAGGAAGACCCACACGGTGGCCCAGAAGGAGGAGAGCAAGGACAAGGCGAAAGATGGAAAGAAGAATCTCATAATCCTGGACTAGCGTCGTGTTAGCCAATGATCAGTGAATGTGATTGGGTCAGTCTTAATTGATGTCTTGTGTTTTTTATGTTTATGTTATGATTAGCTTGTCAAAAACTAGATATGTTGGGACTGGACCGGTTTCCCAATGTGGCGGTCCAACCATACCCCTTTGCTATCTCAAAGAACACAACTTTGGAACCCCTGGGCTGGTTTCCTTTTTGGCAGATCAGGGAGTTCCTCTTTTTGTATATTAGTCATTTTTAGTAATACAGATACTCACACCCACTTAATTAAAAAAAATAAAAATTACATATATGAAAAAGAGGAAAAAGGCGAAAATGGAAAATTTTAAATATTCATGCATACCTCAAAGTACGCAAGACAAAGCATTTACCATTGTTCGATCCTTGGGAAGTCACTACACCAAAGTAAAAGGTTGTTCCAAAATTTTGAGGAGAAACAACTTGCAATTTTAGAAAACCAATACCTTAGGAATATACCACACAATGTTTTTGCAAAAGCTTTGGGTGGGAAATGTGCATTTAGAATTTTTAGATTGAGCACAATTTTGTTGAGTATGGTGGTTTTGAACTTGGTAATATGGAAATGATATTATTTAATCATTTTATTATGTTGATTTATTAAAGATTGTTATTTTTTTTATATAATAACAATGGATTGAGGAGATTAAAAAAATGGAATTTTTTTTTAAAGATTATTTATTTATAATTTAATATTAAATGTATTTTAAATTTATAATTTTTTTTTTTAATCATGTATTAATCATATGCATTGTATTATTGAAATTTATACAAACATATATTTTTAACACTAAAATAAAACAATAATATATTGTATCAATTTCAACAATAATACATCACAAAACAATTTAGAGTATTGATTTTAGCAACGATACACTGCAAAATGATCAACGACCAAACATTATCAAACAATTCGATGCTTAGATTTCAACATCGATACTTTACAAATGATATCTTTTTTTCAAGTAATTAGATAAGTAATTCATAAATCTTTATACAAAAACCTTGGGAGTTGGGCTAAAAAAGAAAGGAAGAAAAGGAGAGAGGTAAAATAATTCCAATTCAAATGCAAGGGGTGGGGTAACCTAGAAGCATTGTATCATCTTCAAGATGGAATAATAAAGCATTGGAAGTAACCACATTTTTCAAGGCCTCAAGCCCAATGTTTCCTATCCTAATTTTCAATTTGGATTGATTTATTAGGATTGACACTTTACGAAATGTGAAACGTCTCAACATTGTTTTTATTCCATATTTAAGATGGATCAAGTCGACGTAGCTATAGCCCAATGGTAAATTGGTGGTAGTTTTCCACTACTAATTCAATTTAGATTCACTTCGGACGATACTCTTGCATATTATCGAAGAGTCTTCAAGATTACAAGTCACAAGAGTGATAATCTATTAACTTCAATGTCAAAACTTGATTTTGATAAATACAAATAGATTTTATTAGAAATTGATGAGTTTGAGAAACAAATCCCTAACCTATAACGAAAACAAAAAAATGATTGTTATTTTTTTTGTTAAGTTGTCCACATCGAATTGTATTATTTTAAAAAGAGATTATACAATAACTTTGTTGTTGGTCTGCCACTAGAGAAAACATATCAACAACAACAAAGCAATTTATCAAGTCTAGTTGTCTTTAGAGACCATTGTAACTTGAAAGTATAGACCAGAAGGTGCCAAAAACTATGAACAACAAAATAGAGTTTAATAATAACCTTCCCGACATAATTATGAGGAGGCGGGGCTACAACTCCTAGAACACTGATACTAGCAAATAAATATTAGGAAAATCATGAGAAAATTAAACCAAGGGAGGATGGTCTTCCACCACAGGAACCTGGGGCTGAGGACAGTCCAACTTGGAGAAGTCCAGAGCATCTATATTTTTGGCGAGAAATTAGTTGAGCTTGTGGTCCAGGAGCTTTACTTGAAGTTGCACATTGTCTAACTAAAGGAGGATTTCATGGTAGGGTTCATATATTTCCACCAACACTTTCCCTGTTAACATTTTCATATGCCAATAGAGGTCAATCGTGCGATAATATTTGGATTCCCTTGCTCGCATGGAGCCAGGGTTAGGAATCTAACCATGGATATTTTTGGTGACCTCTTCAACTTCTACAAGATCAATCTTAGCTTGGATTTCTGATGGAGTGTGCGCTTGATAATCAACTACGTAACCATCCCTACGACTTGAATTTTGGAGAACATTACCCTACGATAACCTCCCTTAGAGCAAAGATGGGAGCCACCTCAAGCCATGATAACGATTAGGAAGAGAGAGCAGAAAAGGAAGTGGAGGGAGGGAGAAGAAACAAGACACAAAAAGGCTAAAAGTAGAGCAAAGCACAAAAAAACTAAAAATAAAACAAAGCACAAAAATGCAAGAGAAAGTAGAGTAAGAAACCATAAAAATATCAGGAGGGACGATAAAATATATCAAAACACACTAAGACATGACACATCTAGAAGTTTCCCACGAACTGATCCAAAATTTCCAAAACTAATAATAAGTTCATCTAGAGATAAAAAAATCCTTATGAGGAAGAGAGGGATAATCACCCTGCAGAGAAAGGACGTTATCAATCAAAAGCATGCAAAGGGATGAGCAGACATGATTTGAAATAATTAGGGGGAGAGCCAATTTTTGAATGGAGGGGAAAGGTGGGCGCTTTTCTTGGGGAGCGGTCCCTTCATTTGATTTCAGCCTTGACACTTGATCTAGGGCAAAGAAGGATCATTGCCAAAAAAATAGTCAATACCAATATATTTTTATTTAAAATAAAATGAAGTTTTTTTTTGATAGAAGGGTCTTGATGTCTCATATAACATCTCTTCACGTATAAAATATATCAACTCTCTTCCCACATTATCGACATAAGGGTTTTGATAACTGGACGGATCACCAATGAAGTTCTTGGAGGCGTAGACCTCTCAATCTAATTAGTGTATGTGGATTTTATGAGTCACGTCTAGGTTTTAAAAGGCATAAAGTGGAGATGAAGGCATTTGGTTTTACAATTTTTTCTAATATTAATAATATTGATATTTTATGTGTATGAGGTTAAATTGTAATCAAGGTTTTATATATTGGCTTTATAAATGGGTTAACGTTGGTTACTTGGAAAAAACACATGATCTTTTTGTTAAAGTTTTCACATTAATTAGTATGGGATATTTATTTTCTTTTATATACAAATTTGGGTTGAATTACATTTTTTGGTGCTGGAGTAAGACTTTAAACTACTTTTAATTGACTAAGAGCTCATCTTCCTCAAATATAAGGAAACAAGTTAACATCCCAAAACCCATACACATCTCACGGGAGTGGAATCCTACCCCCCTACAAACCACCAACAAGCTATTATAAGTGGTTAGGTTTTGTTTTTACACAATGATGCAACTACACATGGAGGTAGATTTTAGGTTTCTACTTGGTCAGTAACACTAAGTAACAAAGACTTTTTCCTATTTTGAAAAAACAAATACAACAAATATAAAACATTAAAAAAATACAAATTAATCTCTTTTTAATATAATCAATTTTATTATAGACATCATAATTAAAGACTATTAACAATGATAAAATACTGTTAAATATACTTAATTGTGTACATAACTAATGTGTTAGTTATTATTACTTAGTTATTGTTAGAGCCTTTATTTTTATATAAAAGTTGGAAGGTTCAAATTTTCTTATTTATGTGTAATATGTTAATGTAAATTTAACAATTATAATTGATTAATCAAAAACATTTATACATAAAAAAATACATTATTTTTTTCCCAAAAGAAAAAAATATTTATATTCAAGAGAGATGAATATACATGTTTTTGTCCCCTTCAAAGATTATCTAGTCTTTGAACATCCCGAACATAAAAAATTTATAATAGTACAAAAAACATGTCATGACCATACTATCCATCCAACATTACAAACCTTATTGTCTATTCATATTAAAATAAAAAGAGAGTGATTAGAACTAAATATCCATAACTTCAGTCTCCTTCCCTTCAATATATTCATAGAAATTGAGGGCTCCTATAGGAAGAGACAAAGCCTCCTTGGATAGTTCATTTGTCTTTACGTTGATTTCCGTGTAAATGTGCATAAAGGAAATCCATTAAAAAGCATGAGTAGTTGTTTCGATCTCATGGAGTAAAGGCCTTAGCCTAACATCCATCATAGAAGTTGTTTTCCTATCTCATTCACTAACCAACTTCGAATCTCCTAGGACCTACAACTTCTTTAAACATTTTTTCATGGCTGCCTCCAATAATGTCCAAAGAGAAAGAACTCATCTATGTTGTTTGTACCCCTTCCAAGGGCATACCTGATTTGTATATGATGATTATCGTTCAAATAGAGAACAACCCCCACACCACAATGATCCAGGTGGATATCAGTGGCCACCCACCTATTCCAACTGGTTCAAAACAGTTCTTTGGCAATTTACTATTTTTAGCAGTTTTTTGGGTCCTAAACTTCTAGGGCCATTTTGAGGGCCTAAATGATGTTTTTTCACGACCGAGAACCTCAAATATTTCTCAAGGATTTGATTTATCCTATGAAATGAAGCTCCTCATCAAGACCTTTCCAACAAGCTATCGTGCGCCCTAAACAAAGATTGTATGCAAAAGTTGCGACCCCAAGAAGTTGATGTACTAAATTACCCCAACGGGGCCCACATGAATTTTGGCGCTTCATCTCCTAGGGTTAATTTTTTGGATGTCTAGGGTTTTGGAATTCATGTTTATTGTAAAAAGGCCTTTGGAGCCTCAAAAATAAGTTGCCACCATTCTAGCGAGTCTTTCACTCTGTAATTTTATAGTTTTGTACATTTCACTCATTAATAGAAATTGTGTATCACTGTATATATGTGCATCTTGTTATATATGTCTGATATATCTCTGTTATATTATTGATAAATCTTTGTACATTTCTTTACTATATCTTCGCTCTCATTTCACGCCAAAAATAATCTGGATCAGTGGTATCAGAGTAGGCTGCTCTTGGTCGCTTTTAAGTGCATGTCCCTGACGAGGTCTGAGTGTAGAGAGTTGGGTGTCGAGCTTGTCTCTCTTGAGGACAATCGCTCTCTCACACCCAAGAAACCCTCCATGGTGGAAGAAAAGAAAAACAATGGAGAAAAAGATTCTATTAATCTATTGTTGGAGCAATCTCTCACGTGAGAAAGGGACAAAATGATGGCAAATTTTGGCCACATCCTTCAACACTTATTGATAACAATAGGTGAATCTTCATCAAGTGGCCACTTTGGAGGCACCTCTCATTTCAACGTACAATATAATTTTGATATTCCCGTATTTGAACGTCGGATATATGCAGATGCCTTAGAAAAATGGTTAAAACTGCTAGAAGGTTATTTCTCTGTTCACAATTTTAGCAACGATACACTGTGAACGTAGTATGTGGCTCGTTTTAGCACTTTTCCTTGATCGATGAACTTGGAAAAATTAATCTCCTAGAATAATTTGAAATAAAATAATATATACTATGTGAAGTCCAATGGAACTATCATATCAATGAGAGGACATTAAAATTCAAATTCATCGTTGTTATACTTGCGGTGAAGCTAACAATACAATAAATTTACTTAAACATCCAAAAATTGATTTTCTTGTAGCTTTTCGATGCTTCTCTTATACAAACAGATCCTGGAAACTATAAGCATGGCTCGTTGTATCTATTCCTTGATTGAAGAACTTGTTCACATGTTTAATGCACTTCATAGTTACTGTTAAGACCATCAATGAGGATTTCTTACACCAATTCCCGCTTCCGAAAATTGTCATCCCCTTTCTTTTTTCCCTATGCTTTGCCTTTCTGGTTACTTACTCATTTTTCAAAAAATGTCTAGGTGCGGGAGTTGGCGGATTCACGTCTTTAGATTTCCACTGTTACTTTTATATCACCATCCCGACCGACCGCTTCCCCGTTTCATACTGAACAAACTTTTTGGATCGCAGGTTCCCGGATAGGTGGGTTCAACATTGCATTTCCATTGTTCCGCCGCCTGCAAACAACACCCGGAATTTCGTGATCTACAAATTAGAAAACAAATTCCCCTTTATCTCGTTTTCTTTTACTTTCTGTTTACTTGGTCCTTTTTCCGAATGTCTTGTGCTTTTATATACAATACCCGAAGTTCTGCAATATACAAATTGACCCTCGAAATCCGTCATTGTCTCATGTTCCATGTTACACATTTTGCATTCAATAGTTGGTGTAGATACAATTTGATCATTGAGCCCTCATGTCTCATAAGTAGAGCTTGTGGCCCTGTTTTCATGCCTGTCAATATTCCTTGTTCCGAGTATGTCTAATGCTTTTATATCACGAGTCCGACCAACTGCTTGTCCATTGCATACTTGGCCACTATTACCATCGTCGGTTCCTGGCTAGGCTTGCTCAACATTGGGCTTCCATTGTTCCACTATGTACAAACAACACCCGAAATTCTGTGATATACAAATTGACAGCCGAAATCTGTCATTGTGACATACAATTTGACCATCAACCCCTCACGTCTCCTGAGTATATCATGTGACCCTATTTTTGAAGCCTTCCCAACCACTTTCCATACTTGGCCATTTCTTGGAATCTGTTTCGCGGATTGTCGGGTGGACGAAATGTACAATTATTAGTTGCTCTTCGCCATCCCTGCCACCTTCGTACTTCTTTCTAGATATGCAATTATTAAGCTTTAATGCTAGTAGTTCATCGTGCATGAACCGTTAAGATTGTCATTAATGTCTGGAAGGCCAGAGAAATTTTTTCATTAATACAAATTAAATCAAGATTTGCGGAGAAAAGTGTTATCCTTTCCAAGTATTCATTTCAAACATGATGCAATCTCTTTCATGCGTCGGCCGGTTGGCACCTTTACAAAATCTCTAATTCTTAATCTCTCTTTGTTGTCACCGCCACCTTCACACTTTTTTCTAAATATGCAATTAGTAAGCTTTAATGGTAACGACTCATTACGCACGAACCCTGGAGATTGTCATTGATCAACGAAAGGCTTGAGGAGATCTTCCATTGATACATATTAAACCAAGATTTGCGGAGGGTTATATTATCCCTCCCCAATTTTCGTTTCATCTGGAGAAAACAAAAATTCTTGTTAACTTATGGCAACAGTTCCACAACAGTTCTTTCCAGATACAATAAACACCTTCGGGCATGATGGCTAGAGGTTCCAGTATTCCAAGGAATATTCTTACTACTCATCTCCTTCCGCCTAGGAGCAAAAAATAAGATGGTCCCTTGGTGCACTGAGAGATATATTTCAAGCCAAATAATTCTAAGGAAACCCTGCCTGCTCAGACAACCTACCCGCTTGCATTGATGGATGGCACAGAGGTTGATGCGATGGATTTTGAGCCAGAAGAAGATGATTTGATGGACGATGATACGACAATGGATGGTGGCAATGCAGACACTATTCCCACTCCTGCGCCCAAATTTAAATCAATCATAATGGGTGACACTTCCTGGCTCGACGATGGCGGTCCTGACAACACCAAAATAAGGGGTTTCAGAAAAGAAACCGACGCTGAACGCAATAGTTGCTTTGTAGCTCGAAAGTAGGAATTCCAAAGGTCCAAATTAGTCAGTTCTGGGCGAAAGTCTTTCACTGTAAGGAAATGATCTATTGATGCTCCCAGAGATATATTTCAAGCCAAAAAAATATTCAATTGTGGGACCATTGTCCTGTTCTCTGGATATACAATTAACATCTTAGGGAATGAGGACCATAACTCCCACTGGTGCAAGGCATATTCCTACTAGTCATCTCCTTCTGCCCAGAATGGACTAATTTGGGCCTTTGGAATTGCTCGTGCAACCTGTGTCCCTGAATTTTTCGAGTGTGAGGAGGTGGTTTCTTGGTGTGTCCTAACTTTAAGTTTCGAGCTATTTTGTTTGCCCTGCAACATTTTTCATCTTCTTCCTCATAGGAAGCTTGTGAGAACTATCAATTTTACCGCAAGACTATTGTTCATCTGCTTCAAGACAAGGATTTATTCCATTGTGGAACCACTCTCATGTTTCTTTGTTGCCTCAAGTCTTTCACCAGATATTGAGATTGGGGCACCAAGCATTGACCCATTGAGGAGAAGACTGTAAGGATTTCCTAAAAAAAAGCATGGTAATCAGTTTTGTATGCATGTTGAAGAGCATATCGATGGCTCCTGCATGTTGCAGATTCTATGCATGTGTTTATGGAAAATATGTTCAATGTTTTGGCCCAAAGAACTCGGTCCAATTTCTATGGATAGATATACATTGCTCAATATTCTTTTTTTTTAATGAATTTACTATTAAAAATTTTTCCTTGGAGTCTTGGTTGCTGCTTCTTTTCTGAATTTAACACCTCTTGTCATTGGCATGGTTCGATAGTCTCGTAGTTCTTCGATATTTTATTTTCTTAAGTAATTTGTTCTAAAACTGAGCATTTAACAATTATATGACAATGCATTGTGTTGATCCATCAAGCTTTTATGGAAACAAAAATGAATTTCAGACAGTTTCAAACCAACGTTCAATTCTATTCGTAATGCAGATAGAACATAGCAAGACAAAATCACAATGTTGCAACAAGATCATCATTCTTGTTTCTAGACATGCAATTATTAAGCTTTAATGATAACAACCCATCATGCAAGAAGTTTAATACTTAAGTTAATATGTTAAAGTCATGGAAGAATATATCAGAACACAATTACTCTCACAAGTTGCAATAAAATCTAATATTTAACAAAGCATTTGTTGACAATTACTAGAAAATGATGGTTTTACAACAATGGGGCTTGTTTGAAACCAATTCCCGCTTATGAAAATTTCCCTCCGCCTTTCTATTTTCCAACTCTTTTATCCCCTTGTAGTTTCTCTTTCTGGTTACTTAGTCATTTTTTTTTTCCGAAAATGTCTTGCTGCACGGGTTGGCGGATTCACGCGTTCACATTTTCATCCATGCTTTTATATGGCGATTCTGACTGAGCACTTCCCCTTTGTCTAAATTACACTTTCGATTGTTCCGTGACCTGCAAACAACACTCTGGCTTCTACAATATGTAGATTTACTTATGGACTCCCACATCATCCCCTCTTTCGTGTTACACATTTTGCACTTAAATGTTCTGATATATACAATTTGACAGTTGGGGCCTTACATCTCCTCGAGAACCCTTGTCACCCTATTTTGAAGCCCGTCTGATCACTTTCCACACTTGACCATTTCTTGACATCTCTTTCGCGGATCGTCGAGTTCGCGGGTTCAGGAAATTTCGAATTTCTAGTTGATGTTTCCTATTCCCACTACCTTCATATTTCTTTCCAAGTATATGCAATATGTATACAACTTCTCCAGAAACATACAAAACATATCTTTCCAGGAAATGGAATATCTATTGCAGATTTGAATATATTGGACCTTATTTTCCCTCTTCAATACTTAACCAAATTCTCGTTTCTTTTTCACCTCTACTCTCTCTTTCTTGTTACTTAGTCATTTTTCGGAAAGTGTCTCAATGCATGCGTTGGCCGACTCACAGATTCACATTTGCGCTCGTGTTTTTATATCGTGACTCTGAACAACCGCTAGCCATTCAATGCCTAGCCACTTTTCAGATCGTGGATTCCCGGGCATGCAGGCTCTATATTTCACTTCCATTGTTCTTTGAACTGCAAACAACACCCAGACCTCCGCGATATACAAATTTACTGCCACAATCCCACATCATACCCTCTTCCGTGATACACAGTTTTCACACGAAAGTTATGAGACCTACAATTTGACCTTCGGGTCCTCACGTCTCCTGGGGAACTATTGTCACCCCATTTTGAAGCCCTTGCATCCGCTTTCCATATTTCGCCATTTCTTGGAATCTCTTTCGCGCCTCCAATTCCATACTTACTCGAATTTTTCTCTTGCAGATTCCTGAATAGGAGAAGTGCACTTCCATTGTTCCTTGACCTGCAAACAACCCCCTGGATTTCGCGATATACAAATTGACTTCCAGACTCCTACATCAACCCCTCTTCCGTGTTACACAATATGCACTCAAAAGTTTCGATCAATACAATTTGACCATCGGGGCCTCACGTCTCCTCAAGAACCCTTGTCAGCCTAATTTGAAGCCCTTCTGACCACTTTCCACGACCATTTCTTGCAATCTCTTTCGTGGATCGTCGGGTTGGTGGGTTCAAACAATTTTCAATTCCTAGTCGTTGTTTTTTGTGCCCGCCACCTTCATACTTCTTTCCAAGTATATGTAATAAGTATATAACTTCTCCAGAAACATGCAGAAAATATCTTGCCAGGAAATGGTATATCTATTACAGATGTGAATATATTAACCCTTCTTTTTCGTCTTCTATACTTAACCAAATTCTTGTTTCTCTTTTCCCTGTACTTTATCTTTCTCGTTACTTGGTCGTTTTTCTGAAAATGTCTAGTTGCACGGGTTGGCGGACTTGTGGGTTCACATTTAGACTCATGATTTTATATCACAACTCCGACCAACCGCTTCCCCATTCCATACCCAACCACTTCTCCGACCACGGATTCTTGAGTAGGCGGGCTCTAGATTGCACTTCTATTGTTCTATGACCTGCAAACAACAAACTGACTTCCACAATATACAAATTTACAACCAGACTCTCACATCATACCGTCTTCCATATTACAGTTTGCCTATCATCCCCTCTTCTGTGGTACACATTTTGCACTGAAAACTTCCGAGACATACAATTTTACCATTGGGTCTTCACGTCTCATGTGGAACTATTGTCACCCCATTTTGAAGCTATTCCATCTGCTTTCCATACTTCACCATTTCTTCAAATTTCTTTCGCAGATTGTCGGCTTGGTGGGTTCAATAAATATCCAATTCCTAATCATTGTTTTTTGTGCCCGCGCCCTTTGCACTTCTTTCCAAGTATGTAATAACTAGGGTTTAATGCTAACAACTCACCATGCCTCGAGGAGACCGTCATAATAAATGTTCCTACACAACTTGTACATAAACATGCAGAAAATATTCTGCCAGGTAATGGGATATCTATTACAAATACTTACCAACTTTTTCGCTTGCGGCCTACCAGGGAGGCGGGTTCAATATTTCCCTTGCATTGTTCTGTGACCTGCAAACAACACTCGAAATTTCCCGATATAGATGCAGAAAAGTGTTAAAATATTGTGTAACTGCAAAGAATATTCTTATCCCCCTTTTTGGATAAAGATAAAATATATTTATTATTGATTAGATCAATTCCCTTTTGTGGATTGATCATGTCGGGCATTGTAATTGACCAAATCCCCTTTTGCGGATTGGTCAAACCCTAATTGTAATAAAGGTGCTTCTAACCACCCAGAATGAGAAGTCGACCCTGCCAGTGAAAAGACACTTTTGTTCACACCTGCCAGATTGTAAAAATAAGAGAGGTCACCACCTCATTTAGACACACACTCATCTCACTCATCTTGTGTGAAAGTATTGAAGGAAGCTGCAGTTACCAGTTGCCAGAAGAAGGAAGAGAGAGAGATGCACATCCTTGGGAGAGGAATTTTTGTGTTGTTTGGTTCATTGTCTTGGCATTGTATTAGCTATCTATATTAAGGAAGTTTTTCTAGGTTTTCTTCCCCATGAGGGTTTCCCAGGATAAATGTTGTGTACTCTTGTGATTGTGTTTCTCTCAGTGATATTATCTATGTTATTGTTATCTAGTAAATTGAAAGTAACCTAATAATAGCAGAAACTTTAACATGGTATCAGAGCTAAGTTGAAGAGAGCATATTTCACAGGAAAAAGAAAAATGTCACTATTGTCGTACATGAAAAATAGGGATTTTTATTGAAGAATAATTTAATCCCCAAATCCATCTAGAAAGGTGTGCCCTACCTCAAGGAATATTTTGGCATCCTCATCGCAAATTTTTAGTGGATAGATCTCTCGGAAAGTGAAACCCTAGTTTTCACAAAGTACCATAAGTACTAGAAAACCAGAGTACCAAAAGTACCAGAGTACCAGAAGTACCAGAAAACCAGAAGCACCAGTCCAGAAATGTGTAGATCAAGTTTGGAGGGGTAAAAGTTGGATTTTATGAAATCTAAACACACCAAACTACTCGCATTAGTCCAGCGCATCTTTTGGTGAGTTCAGTTTTCAAATCCAAGAAACTTGTTTTTTCTATTATTTCTATAGCCTGGAGGGCTAGGGTTTCTTCTACAAGAAAAAAAGGCTACCAACATGAGCATAGAAGACAGGATAGAAGGATCTAGAAACTTCGGATCTTGGAAGCATAGGTTGCAGATGATTCTAGACGAGAATGATCTCCTAGAACATGTTACAGTGGGTGTACTAGAACCAGATGAAGAAGAGAAAAAGACCAAGCATAAGAAGAATGAAAAGAAACCAAAGAGAATCGTGCCAGATTCAGTAAAGGATCACTTGATCCCTCATATTTTCGAACTACATACAACAAGGCAAATGTATGAAGCACTCAATAGATTATATGAAAGCAAAGACATTAGCCAAAATCTTTCCTTAAGAAATCAGCTTCGTAATATGAAGTTGGAAAACTCAAAATCTATCACATCCTATCTTATGAGAGTTTCTCAGATTAGAGATCAGCTTGCATCTATTGGAGATGTCATTAGTGACAAAGATCTTGTAACCACAACCCTAAATGGGTTTCCAACATTTTAGATTCCTTTTGTACAAGGAGTGTGTGCAAGAAGCAAGTTACCCAAGTTTGATAAGTTATGGGAAGATTGCACACATGAAGAATCTAGACTTGTAGACCAACATAAGAGATTAATTGTTGATGAAGAGGAATCTCTTACAACTCAAAAGAACAAAAGAAGTTCCTTCAGGAAGAACAATAAAGAAGCTAACTCTGTAAGAGTTCCAGATAAGAAGAAAGATGTTTCAAAGATTAGATACTACAACTGTCAAAAGTTGGGACACTTTTCCTATGACTGTCCTCAAGGAAAAGGGAAAAGAAAGTATCAAGCACATGTGGCAGAGGAAGAGGAATCTCCTCCATCAAAGAAAGCTTTAGAAAAAATTGAGGGTTATGTACTTTAAGTTGAAGATAGTTGATCTGAAAAAAGATAGCAAATAGTGGAGTCTGTGGAGCCTCCCCACACAAAAACAAAAGATAAGTATTCATGTTTATTTCTAGTATCTTGTTTACTTTAATACTTTATCATTATGAGTTAGATATTTTTGTGAGAATGTGAATTAACCTTGTTTTACTTCAGTATCTATGTAGACTTATGAAGGAAGTATCAAAGAAGAGGATGAAGAAAGAGATAAAATATTTATTTCAGAAGGCATATTGTAAGTAAGTTTAGAGGTCTCGGAAGAAAGAAATTATACCGTAACTTGCAGAAGTTAGACAGCATGAGAAGGACATATGATATGGTGACAATCAGTAAAGACCAAACAATATCCAATATTTATATAGGAGCAGGAGGCTCCTAAAGATGCAGAACATAAATGTTTAAGATGAAGAAAAAGATGGATACTCAGATAGAGTTGATAAGATACAGGTAACTATAGGTTGCTCCAGTACCGTTCTTATAGATGTAAAGGGAGCAGGTTGATCCAACATGAAGTTAGAAAGAAATGTTTGAACTCAAGAAGGCACCCAGGATATTACAGAAAAAGAACTTCAAGGATGATGATTAGAAGCTATTAGTTTGGTGCAAAAGGGAGCCATGTCTCCGAGTTCGAAATGGAGGATCGTGATTTGATGCAGTTAGGAAAGCAGATGGATGGTGCCCAAATATTTTGATCAAGATGAAATTTATCCAGTAGATGGATGGTTCCCAGCAGATGGGTAGCATGGTATTATACCATGGAAAGATTTTAGACCACAAGAGATTTTTTTTCAGATCCCATAGCTAGACCTTTGTAGAGAAGGAGAAAGAGAAAATACCTTTGTAGAGAAGGAAAGAGAAATCCCATAGGTAGACCTTCGCAGAGAAGGAAAGAGAAATCCCACAGGTAGACCTTCATAGAGAAGGAAAAGAGAAGTTACCTTCGTAGAGAAGGGGAATGATAAATTTTCCAANTACTCTAGGGACATGTTATAATACCCTCGTAGAGAGGGGTGTGACCACCCTCGTAGAGAGGAATGTGGATTTTTTCTCCAAGGGGCGATGGGAAGATACTCTCCTCTTGCTAGGGATTGAGTAGCCTGGAACACAAACCTTGACCATGTGGAATGGTTAGTTGGCTCTTGAGGTTTGTGTCGTGATCCTGCTTGGATCATGGAAAGGGAGTCTAGTCTTGCCCAGGATAGCATCTTATCTTCTCTAGTTCATGTGGGATCACTAGGAGTGAAGCTATGGTAGTAGTCCTCCCCAGTGGATGGGTGAGATAGATGACTACAAGAGAAGGGAGAACATAAAACGAATGGAAAAACTCATAGAATATCTTCCGTGTGAATATAAGACATCTTTTGTGTGAAGATAAGATATCATTTGTGTGAAGATAAGAAAGAAGTATCTTTTGCATGAAGATGAAAGAAAGAAAGAGTATCTTCTGCGCGAAGATAAAGAGAACAAAACTTCCGATGATTTATAGATATGCCAGTCAGTGATCATGATGCCAAATGACCAAGTGGATTATATTCATGCCTCCTGTTATCCAGTTGATGATGTTACCCAGTTGATGATGTTTCCCAGTTGATGATGTTATCCAGTGGATGTTACTGCCTAGTTGATTTTGACATCCGATGACCTATCAAAAGATAAAGAATATCCTTCTTGTTAAGAGGGAGTGTTAAAATATTGTGTAATTGCAAAGAATATTCTTATCCCCTTTTGTGGATAAAGATAAAATATATTTATTATTGATTAGATCAATCCCCTTTTGTGGATTGGTCATGTAGGGCATTGTAATTGACCAAATCCCCTTTTGCGGATTGGTCAAACCCTAATTGTAATAAAGGTGGTTCTAACCACCTAGAATGAGAAGTCGGCCCTACCAGTGCAAATACACTTTTGTTCACACTTGCCAGATTGTATGAATAAGAGAGGTCAACGCCTCATTTAGACACACACTCAGCTCACTCATCTAGTGCACAAGTATTGAAGGAAGTTGCAGTTACCACTTGTCGGAAGAAGGAAGAGAGAGAGAGGTGCATCCTTGGGAGAGGAATTTCTATGTTGTTTGGTTCATTGTCTTGGCATTGTATTGGCTATCTATATTAAGGAAGTTTTGTTGGGTTTTCTTCCCCATGAGGGTTTCCCAGAATAAATTTTGTGTACTCTTGTGATTGTGTTTCTTTCAGTGATCCTATCTATGATATTGTTATCTAGTAAATTGAAAGTAACCTAATAATAGAAGAAACTTTAACAAAAAGGTCTTTCCAGGTAATGGGATATCTATTACAAATTTCAATATATCAGCGAAAACGAGCCTGACCGACCATTTTTCTATTCCATACTTACCCACTTTTTCGATTGCAGGTTCTCGGACATGTGGGTTCAAAATTTCCCTTCCATTGTTCCACAAGCTGCAAACAACACCTAAAATTCTGCAAATATACAAACTGTCCA
>JASDQU010102278.1:103994-124093 GCA_032191745.1 Picea mariana
GGGTATGAGAACCCTAGCTTGGATATTATTGTAACAGAGCGCTGCTCGATTGGAGGTTGCCCCCTCGAAGAGGCCTGTGAACATTGCTATCTGAATCAAGTGCTATTTCTGTTCAAGTGCTATTTCTATTGCTATTTCGTATATCATTTCTGTGTATTGTGAAGATTATGCTGGACATTATATTGTTATTTTGTTATTTCTAGAATTTCGTTCTGTTCTGCATATTTTATATATCTGGTATCTTGCAAATTTCCAAAGGGCGTAGTTCAATGGGTCATAGTTCAAGAGTCCAAAGTTCCAAAGGGTGTAGTTCCAAAGGTCATAGTTCCGCGTTTCATAGTTCCTAGGGTCACAGTTTCATAGGTCATAGTTTCTAGGGTCATAGTTCCAGGGGTCATAGTTCCACATGTCATAGTTCCACAAGTCATAGTTCCTGGGGTCATAGTTCCACAAGTCATATTTTCATAGGTCATAGTTCCAGAGGTCACAGTTGCATGGATCATAGTTCCTGGGGTCACATTTCCATGGGTCATAGTTCCCGGGGTCACAATTCCAGAGGTCGTAGTTCCATAGGTCATAGTTCTAGAGGTCAAAGTTCCAAAGGGCGTAGTTCTAGAGGTCACAATTCCAGAGTTCAAAGTTCTAAAGGGCGTAGTTCCAGAGTTCATAGTTCCACGGGTCATAGTTCCAGAGGTCATAGTTCAGGTCATAGTTCCACGAGTCACAGTTCCAGAGTTCAAAGTTCCAAAGGGCATAGTTCTAGAGGTTATAGTTCCATGGGTCATAGTTCCATAGGTCATAGTTCCTGGGGTCATAGTTCCAGAGGTCATTCCACAGGTCATAAATTTCTGAAGGGCGTAGTTCATGGGGTCATAGTTCTCGTAGTCCATCAAAACATGACTACTTTTGCATACCATATTTTCACTGCAACATCCATAACAACTCTTGGAATGATCTCATAAGTCATGAACATATCAATAACTCCAACAATCAGTTGTAATCATATTAATTGCAATGAAACATAACATAAGAATGCTTTAGCACTAAAAGTCACCTTCAAATTGAATAGAAGGTAAGCCCAATACCCATCAGTTTATGTGAGTGTAATTGAGTTTTAAGAGGTCAAATGGAGAAGACTCAATGATAATAACGTTCTAACTCAGAAATCTGGACTAGCATGCACAAGCAATTGAGGTCTGGAATCAACTTTAGTCAGTAAGTTGGAGTAAGCGTGAATAGAGGGAAGACTTTGGTGAGAAGAGTGTAGAGGCCTGCCATGGACATCAAGTCTTCCAGCAGCTTAAGGAGGAAAAACTTGAACGCAATATCCTCTTGAATTCAAATCTTAAAGAAACTGAAAGAAATTATAGCAACACTATAATCAAACATTCATCACAATACAGTTACAACAATTCATGTGAATCAGTCATTCATGAACTCTCTCAGTATCAGAGGCAAATAAGATGGAGTAAGAAAGTTGACTTAGATTAATCAAGAAATCTCAAATCAAGTACATAACCAGAGAACCGATGTTCTTCATCAAAATACTATAATAGCAGGGAGCCTAGCTCAACCATTCGACCCTAAAAAAATATTAAAACTATCTATTTATACTCAGAACAATTGCAACCACCGGGAGCGTGATTGGACCAATGCATTTAAAGTTTTCAGTCGGTTCCTGCTCTGTCAGACTGTGCAGGCCTTCTCAGGTCAGATGGGCGCTTCATGACTTCGCGCTTCGCGAAACCTGCGCCTTGTTCCATACAAAACCTTCGATCCATGAAATATCGAATCTGCTGATCTGTTTCCATGTGCCCCTCTAGATATGACGATCCAAATCCACTTCACGCTTCACAAAGTTTACTTTTTCTTCCTTCCAAAACTCCCGAGAGTCACTTACGCAAACCATCGGATCAGCTGCCACTTGTCCCCTAAGATCCACAATCCAGATTTACTTCGGATTTCAGAACTTTGGCACCTCGGCTCTTCGACGCTTCTTACTTGGAAAATCCTGCAACGACTTTCTTCGCAGCCCTGATCTGGTGCCACGCGTCTCTTCGGATTGAACGACTCATGCTCACTTCGGGTTTCGGGACTTCGGACCTTTGAAAAACAACTTTAACAATATTTTGAACCCCCGATTCCCACGAACCGCTAATATGATCCTCACAAGGAATCCCCACCATCTTAAAACTGAGCCCGCTTGTTTGTATTTTAAGCCCGAAATGAGCTGGTCTGCATGCTGCGCTCGGACGGTTCCTGTGTAGACCACGAACTTGGACGACATGCTGCCCTTGACAACTATATGTGATAACATAATGTATTCACATAATGTATTCAAATAATTCATTCAAAGATATATCCCAACATATACATGTGCATAACCACAACTTGCACACTTACATAATTTATTCATGCACATCTACTCAATGCATCCTTGCATTGATTCAAGAATAATGTATCCATGTGTCATGTATTCCACCATGATGAGTTCCAAACTTGTCTTTCCTATGTTTCAACACATCATCCAACCACCTCCCCATTACTTGCCCGACAGTCTATACAACTTCCTCCTTAGACAGACTCAACACCATCTATATACCCTTTCTCTACTAAACAATACCTTAGGCATACTAGAAAGGTTTGGGGGCACCTACACACCCAAGGTTGGAATTACTTGCAATCTCTAAAAGATGGAGGAAGGCATCTCATGTAGTAATACTTAAAAGAGTAAAAAATTGTATCGATAATAGGATGGACTACAAGTGAGGGGGAAACCCACTTTTAATACAACTATCATATTAATACTTCTCCACTAACATAGTGGTGATTAATTCATATAAACAACACTTGCCCACTAACTTAATTATAACTCATTCATATAAATAATGTCAACTAATTTCATGATGGGGCATTAATTATCTTACAAACAAAATAACTATTTTACAAAATATGTTGTTTATAAATACACATCCTTAACCACAACATCCAAACACAAAAAGCTAACCCAAAGAAGGGCCACTACTGTTTAATCTAGAGATGCATGTACTTTGGCAGTCTCACTTACAATATTCACTAATGAAAGAAAGAAGAAAGCTTCATGATAGCGGAGATTTCCTATATGAAGCTACCAATCTGTCACACTTAATATCTAAATTCAACTAAGTACATAGATTAATTCTATTCTACATCTAGATTATTTGTAAATATATTTAAACTATGTTAAAAATTAGAATCTTAGCTAATCAAAATCAAAACTCAGTAAAATCTATGCTAAGAAAATGTGATATTAATCCAAATCTAAAGTTAAAGTTGATTAAATCTAATATAACATTCTCATTGTTAAAGTTTTAAAAGTCTACATATACATTCTACTAAAATAAACTAAGCAAAATGTTTTTTTTTTCTCTAAAATGAGTGTAACAATTCTAGAGGTCACCCTAACACTGTGAATGTTGTGGCATATTTTTAAAATGAGTGTAACATTTCTATAGGTCATAGTTCCATAGGTTATTCCACAGGTCATAGTTCCTAGGGTCACATTTCCAAAGGTCATAGTTCCAGAGGTCATAGTTCCAAGGGTCACAGTTCCAGAGGTCATAGTTCCACAGTTCATAGTTCCCGGGGTCACAGTTCCAGAGGTAATAGTTCTATAGGTTATTCCACAAGACATAGTTTCTGGGGACACAATTCTAGAGGTCATTCCACATGTCATATTTGTAGAGTTCAAAGCTCCAGAGGGTGTAGTTCCAGAGGTCATAGTTCTCGTGGTCATAGTTCAACAAGTGATAGTTCCAGAGGTCATAGTTCCATAGGTCATAGTTCCTGGGGTCATAGTTCCACATGTCATAGTTCTAGAGGTCATAATTCCACAAGTCATAGTTCCACAGGTCATAGTTCTTAGTTTCATTCCACAAGTCATAGTTCTTGAGTTCAAATTTCCAAAGGGGCATAGTTCTAGAGTTCAAAGTTCCCAGAGTTACAATTCTAGAGGTCATAATTCCATAGGTCATAGTTCTTGGCGTCACAATTCTAGAGCTCATAGTTCCATAGTTCATTCCATAGGTCATAGTTCCAGAGATCAAAGTTCCATAGGGCGTAGTTCCAGAGGTCACAGTTCCACGCGTAATACTTCCAGAGTTCAAAGTTCCAAAGGGTGTAGTTACAGAGGTCATAGTTCCTAGGGTCACAGTTCCACGGGTTATAGTTCTTGGGGTCACAATTCCAGAGGTCATAGTTCCACAAGTCACGATTCCTAGGGTCACAGTTCCAGAGGTCATAGTTCCATGGTTCATAGTTCCTGGGGTCACAGTTCCAGAGGTCACAGTTCTAGAGGTCATTCCACATGTCATAGTTCCAGAGGTCATTCCACCAATCATGGTTCCAGAGTTCAAAGTTCCAAAGGGCGTGATAGGTGACCCATCCTTCTTCGATACTATGATGATAGGTGACCCACAAGGTGAGGTTCTTGGTCAAATTACTCCTTTCTCCAATAGTTGCAACACGTGTTTCTTCAATTCATCTACTTCCAAGATGAGCTATATCTATATAGCCTAATATTTTGGTAATGGGGAGTTAGGAAACAACTGTATCTCATGTTGCACTTCCCTCTTAGGTGGTAACCCTTTAGTCTCTAGAAACACTTCTCTTTATTCTAGCAACAACTCCTCTAAATGTCATTTATTCTCTCTCGTACATCCCTCAAAATATGCCTTTACTTTTACCAATTCATCATCTGGTTGATTCTCTCTTAAGAAAAGAAATACAAACTTCCTACTATAACTGATCAATTTATTGGCTTGGTTATCACTTACCAAAGAGATCTTGGATTTACCTTCATGTTCATTGAAGATGAAATACTTCTCATCCTTGATCACGTGGTACTGGTTTTCTCTCCTCATAAAGATTGCATCCCTTATATACATGTATAAGCTTTCAAAAACTATAGCACACACATCAAGTCATACTACATCTACCTCCACTTCATCAATGTAGTTTGCATTTATAGAAAATTTTATCTTACATTGTTTAGTGCTTAAGCTCTGCATCCTTATTTATCCATCCCAATGGATATGGGTTATGATGATCATGGACTTCCAATCCAAGATTTTTGACTAGATATTTTTCTATGAGGTTGGCTTGTAATTTGGAATTGAATAGAGTATAAACCTTTGTTTTCTTGTCCTGGATATTATTATGGAAGAGTTTAGTCATCTCCTTCTCTTCCTTATGATGAAGTCTACTCAAGTTCACCTTCTTCTACATTGTAGTGCAAACTATATTTTCATCTACATCCAAGTTACTCCCTTTCTAGTTTCCTAAGTCCAAGGCTAGTAGGTTCTTCTTCTTGGCATCCTTCTTACAGTTCTTTAAATTCATCTCTTGATGTAGCTTCCAACACTTATCTTCGGTGTGATCGTCGATATTACAATGGTTGTATAGGTTGTTTGGATCCTTGCACCAATACAAAATGGTTGTTGTATCATTGTCCTTTCCTTTCCACTTGTTCTTCTCCTCTTTGGAAGTATCTTTGTATTATTTATATTTTAAACCACTTGGTTATCCTTTCTTATCGCCTATATTCTCCAATTATCATGCCTTCACATAGGCCTCATCAATTATGCTAGGTTTAAAAAGAATCACCCGCTTCTATAAATGAATATGTAGACCCCTTAGATACTTGAGGAGTACATCTAGTTTCTTAGGAGATATAACCAACATAGTTGTAATTTTTTTTAACTCGATGATGTACATTTACACACTCTACCCTTTCCTCTGCTTTAAGTGATGCCAACATATCCACTAGTCCTCTACATACCCAATATAGTAGCATTGGGACTTGATGAGGGTTTTAAACACCTCCCATTTAGTTAATGGGGGATCACCCTATATCCTAAGTGTCTTTGTGTGGCTTTCCCATGAAGTTAATTCATGGCCCTCTAATTTTAGTCGAGCAAAGGAAATAATTTTCTCTTCTTCTATGTTATGAAAATTGAAATAAACTTCTAACTATTGCAAGCAGTGACTCAACTTAATAACATCAATCTCACTTTGGTAGGGTGTGATGTCCACTTTCACTTCCATTTTAAACAAAGATTATAAAGAAGTGATAACATTAGAACTCAGTTCCTCTTTCTATGTCTCTTTTTTCAGCTCATTTTATGTGTCTTTGTTATCTTTTAATTTGTCATCTAATCCAACTTCTGCATTAGATCCACCAACCTCCCTAGAAGGTCCAAACTTTCTCTCTAGAGCTACCATAAGGAGGGCCATGCTTGCGAGATATATCAATGACTTATTCTTCATCTTCAAAGATCTCTCCTCCACCTCATCCTAAGGGTTGTTACCACAGGACTCATCGACCATGGCTAGGGTTCTCAATCTAGGATTCTTACTTTTTAATTCATAGATCTTACAAATTTTCATAAAACCCCAAAGAAAACTTCTAATATACCAATCTGATCTGTAAATTATTGTGGATATTCCACTAGAACAGTTCATCACAACAAATCTTACAAAATTCTGAAATCGTTTATTATGCAGTTTATTCCCTTAGATCCAAAATCTAATTTTACTAGTGTAGTGCTCAAAATTAAGGAAGTAACATAAATTAAAACGAAAGAAACAAGAAAATGAACACACCATCCACATAAAGGAACATAATACGTTCCCTTGGAAATCCAATATGGGAGAAAACCCATCTAGAAGGCAAACCCTATGCTCTACTATCTTTTTTTCTCAATTATGAAATGAAAATACTAAAAAAGGGGCACTCACTATGAAGGTTCCACTGACACTATGGCCCAAATGGTTGCTACATAATCTTTTATCTCCTCTTTTATGCTTCAATATCTAACTCCTAGATGCTCTATTAAACTATGGAACAATAGCTATACCAAAAGAACGAAAACCCTTCCTTTCCTAGCAGCCCAATATTTAATATAACCTAATAGTCACCTAATGTTAGGATGATCTGTAAGCTTCCACGGATATTCCATTGGAACAATTCATCACAATGGATCTTATAATATTCTAAAATATTTTAATATTCAACTTATTTTCTTTGACATCAAGTTTATTATTACTATCATAGTGCTCAAATTTATAGAAATAATTGAAATTCAAAAATGAAAGAACAAGCAAATGAACACACCATCCACACAAATGAACATAAGATGTGACCTACAAAATTTGATACGAGAGAAAGCCTAGCTATAAGGTGAGACCTATGCTCTACTCTTTTTTCTTCAGTCATGAAATGCAACTACAAAGAAATGGGAACCCTCTATGGAGTTTCCTTTGACACTATGGTTTGAATGGCTATGATAGAATCTTCTACCTCCTCGGTTATGCTCTCAAATCCCACTCCTAGATGCTCTGGTCAACTATGGATCAAGTACAATGCTGAAAGAATGGAACCCTTTCTCTTCCTAACGACCCAATATTTAACATACCCTAACAATCGTTTAGGGTTAAGGTTAGGGTTTTTGCATCCCTCAACCCTCATTAATGTCAGGGTTTTGGACCATTTAAAGTTTTCTTGAAAGTCGACACATGACTAGCCCCACATGTGTGGGAAATGGGGGTTAACGTGGCATCCAATCGGTACCATGGTGGTTAACGAGGTAGGTCAAATTGCAGGAGGCATAACTTCCACATACGAACTCCAATTGAGTTGTTTTTCAAACTATTGGAAATATTTCAATGTTTAGAAATGTGTTGAGGGGTTGAAAGACTCATAAAGTTTTGACCCCCAAAAATGTCATTTGATACCTCAAATTGGCTCTAGAAGGTTTTGAACCCCAAATCTTCAAACTGGAACATGCCACTAAAATGGGGCATGTAAGCCAATTTGTCCAATTTTTCCACCCAAAAAATACCAAGATAGATGACATTATATAATGATCTTTTATGGATCATACAGTTAGGAATTTTGCATGCCTCAACCCTTAATTAGTGTTAAGATTTTTTACCCTCTAGAATCTTCTTGAGAGTCCACATGTCACCAACCCCACATGTGTGAGTAACAAGCACTAAAGTGGAATCTACTCAATACCATGGTAGTCAACGAGGTAGGTCAAAATGCAATAGACATAACTCTCGCATATGAACTCCAATTGAGGCAATTTTCTCACTTTTGAAAGTATTTTGGTGTGTAGAATAGTGTCGAGGAGCTAAGAGCTATGCTAACGAATTTTTGACCCTAAAAAGTGTCTTTAGATGCCTCAAATCAACTTTGGAAGGTTCCTAACCCTAAATAATCAAACTGGGACCTACCCCTAAAATGGGCCTTGAAAGACAATTCCTCTAGTTTTTCCACCCAAAAAATACCAAGATAGATGACAAACTATATAATGATCCATTCCAAACCAATTGTATACTTTAAAGGAAGGAAAATCATGTTCTTATTTTATAATCAAAGTAAGCAATTACCAATAATAATTGGAAATCTCTTTCTTTCTGTATTGAAGCTTTGCCCACTCTTTGCTTGATTCTATGTCAAGCCCAGTTGTTAATATTTAGAGATCATAGAGTACTCCAAATCCCACCTTTGGTAATCAATCAATGACTACAATATAGAGTAGTCTTTCTCTTTCAATCTCTTAAAATTGATCAAGAAGAAAAGCAAAAACAAAACCTTGAGTGTTGATCACTCTTTCTCTTTTTCAATTGGATTTTGGAATGAAGGAAATATTTACTTTTAGCGATCTCTCCTTTCCCTTTCTTAGTTTTGGCTTTGTATTTTAACTCAAGTTAATATAGGCAATGAGGGGAAAAATTATTAATAAACCTTATCTCCTTTTTTGTCTTTTTATCTCCTTTAATCAATTGAGTTAGTTTAGAACATACTTTTCTCTTTTAATAATAAAAAACACATATCAACATGTCCTTTAGTTCACATAGTAAATATAGTTTGATTAACTTTAAATTTCTTTTTGTTCTTTCCTCCTTCCCATTTTCTTAAGTTTTACCTAACACCAAGTGGCTACTCATTCCTTATCCTAAACCTTGGTTTCTTGAAAAACCTTAATACCCCTACACATTGCTACTTCTTCCTTATCCTAAACCTAGGTCTCTTAAGGAACCTTAACAGTCTTAGACATTGCTACTTCTTCCTTGTCCTAAACCTTGGTTTCTTAAGAAACCTTAACACCCTTAGACATTGCCAAATCCTAGACATTGTTACTCCTTACTTAATCCTAAACCTTGGTTTCTTAAGAAACCTTAACACCCTTAGACATCGCCAACTCTTAGATATTGCTACTCCTTCCTTATCCTAAACCTTGGTTCCTTTAGAAACGTTAACACCCCTAAAAATTGCCTTAAATAAAGTAGAAAGTTTGTTATCCTTAGTAAGGTTCATCCATTGTCTTCTTAGGTTAAACCCCTAGACTACCAAGTTACCCTAGGTTTTGAGATAAACATAATCCTTCTGTAAGTTGAGTGGGTTAATTCCCTAGTCATATGTCCCTCATGTGTCTACATCCCCTATCATTGTATTAACTAACTACACATATAAACACATAAGAACACTGGTATTTATAGAGACAACCAAAATAAATATATAAAGCATGCATAAACAATTTTTGGATTGAAATCATGAATCACCACTAATAAAATGCATCATTATTATGAACACTACCTTTAAATAGAAGAGGGATATCACATTTCTTGTTTTTCATTATTATCAGATACCACATTTCTTGTTTTTCATCAATATAAAGATCATGAGATATTGAAACATAGAAAAATGATTAAATACAATAACACATCATTAGAAAAACCTTACTTTTAAATAGAAGAGGGATACCGCATTACTTATTTTTCATTAATATAAAGATCATGATATATTGAAAAGTAGAAAAATGATTAAACATACACATAATTACATAAACCTTACCTTTGAAATGGGCTTTATACTGAATCATACAAGCCCATTTAATGAGCGACAAGGCTGTAAATGAGTCCAATGAGTCCACAACAACAATCTCACTCTATGAGGCACAAAATCATACTAACCTAGTATCACAACACAAATTTGCAGATCTAAAGTGCTCTAATTTTTTATTTCATGTGTACTTGCTCGTTGATACTTTATTTCAGCTTGAAGTATGTACGCCTTTGTTCTAAATCTTTATATAACAATTTCAGTCCTCAATGACTTAATTTTTTTTTCAGTGGACATTAACATCAATTCAACTTCTATTGCTATTGCTATCATGAAATATTCTTAATTTACTTCATTGTTAGGGAGAATATTTGAATTTTAGCATGAAAGTCATACGGAAGATGCCTGATATGTATTATCAAAAAGTTATCCCAACAACATTTGGCTTCACATGGAACTGACTCATTCGAATACCCCTAAAAAAATAACAGTAATTTTGAAAATATGATCTTTACACAGCTAGAATCTAATGAATCGCCTGAGATGTCACACCCTTTTATTTTAGTGCACTAACCATTAAAATTCAAATGAAAGATATATATATATATATATGTGTGTGTGTGTGTGTGTGTGTGGGTGTANTATGTGTGTGTGTGTGTGTGTGTGGGTGTAAATATTAGGACCCGCCATATTTTTCCATTCACTACAACGAATTGTTGGGGGACTGTCTAGTAATATCCATAATTCAGGCGACTTTTGTCTTTTATGCAATTCATCTTTTTCGAGCACTTTGGACCTGCATGCAAATTAGATGTATGGTTTAAGTATAAAACTATATAATAGAATCAAAGAGAATATATGAACAAGTCAGTATGGTTCGAGTCATTATGGACAAGTATCTCGGTGCCCTACCTCTTCTCTCTTGGCTTCGGTTGACTACACATGAACCGGGATGGGCTTCACCCTTCTGGAGGGGTCTGCTCTCAGCCTCGCCAGTAATTCTTCATTGGCTTCGGTGGAAGCCTGGATCGGGTGCCGAGATTTCCCTCGGTAGGGATAAAATCCTTGGATTGGAAAATCAATCGATCTTATCGCCCCAACTCTGTTTTTTGCTTTCTTCTCAAAATTTTGAATTCCTGGCTCAGATGAGAGTGGCTGCGTGCACCCCTCATCTCTCTGACCATTGGATTCATAGCATCCTGCTCCAGCTTCAAGGTCCCTTGGCATCGGAGTGGGATGCTTTTACCACAGCATTGAAATCGACGGGTATCTCCCTCCGAAATTCGCGTGATACTCTCCTATGGGCTGGGGGTGATGGCTCGGGCTTACTTACAGTTAAAAATGCCTATGCGGCCCTACTCCAGTCAAAGCACATAGTTGTTGATTCTTCGTGGCATCACCAGATCTGGAATTGGCATATTCCTCTCAATCTCCAACTTTTTTTATGGCTTTGTGTGAAGGACAGGGTACTCACGTGGGAGGCTCTTCGTAGGCACGGATGGCAGGGTCCCAGAATATGTTCCCTTTGCCATCAAGCCACTGAAGATATACACCATCTCATGATTCACTATAATTTTACTTCCCATTTATGGAACCTCCTATCCCTGCATTACTCACTTCCGCTGGCCTGGAATGGCGTCTCCTTATCAGACTGTCTCACTTCTTGGATAACAGACAGACTGGCTCCTCACCCATTGGTTGCTCACGTATGTTGGCAGATATGGATTGAGTGGAACCATGCATTTTTTGAGGGTTGGCTCCCCTTTTGTCTAGCTGTCCTCCACAGGGTTATTTCCTCTTTCAACTGGCAACCGACCACAGTAAAGAACATCCTTTATAAAGCCTGTGATTACTCACTGCCGGCTAGTGGTACTCTAGTCTGTTTTGATGGCGCAGCCTTACCAAATGGTGTTTGTTGCGGGGCTGGTGGCACTTTCAAGTTCCAATCGTCCCGAATCACAAAATGGTTTTTAAACTGTGGTGTTGGCTCTAATAACAAATCCGAGCTTATGGGCATGTGGGCTTCTCTCTTCCTTGCATCCTGCTGGTCATTAAATCATCTATTGGTTCTAGGAGACTCTAGAGTCATCATAGATTGGATCAACCATAAACACAAGCTTCATTCTGTACACATTGAGGGATGGAAACAACACACTCTGGAGCTGGCCAAGTTCTTCTCAGACATTCAATTCCATCATTTCCACAGATACCATAATACTGAGGCGGATGCTTTATCAAAAAGGGCGTTGAGTGAGGTGGCTGGACGTCTATCGGTTTTTCACTGTGATAATGGCATTGAGAGCCCTCACACCACTATCAATCTTTTCGAATCATAGTAGCGCCCTTCACAGTTCACATTTGGTGTTCTTTCAAATGTCTGTTATTTTATTACTTTCAAGCTTCTCCCCTTGCTTGAGTGGGCATTGACTCGACTACTATTCCAGTAATGCTGTCGCTCAGGTTATATATGTTAACAATCTGCCTATAAAACAACACTTGTCCTGTATTATCAATTGCAGATATCAAGCATTGTAAAAGCTCTTATTTCTTCCAGTTATTGCTGCCGCACCGGTTATTACTGTAATAGTCTGCTCATAAACCAACACTGTCCTGTTATCTATCATCAGCAGGTTACAAGCTTTGTAAAAGAATTTATACTTTTTATAAATTTGAGAAAATTTTCTTCTTGGAAAAAAAGAATCAAAGAGAATAGAATCATTATGGTTCATTTCCAAAATGCTAAAAATGAGGCTTTGCATTTACCAGGGCCGTTACCTTCTGAGGTTTTCACAATCCTTAGGCGTTTGACAGTGCTCACAAACATACTGCAAAACATGAATCCATCGGTCAAGACCATCCATGAGAGGATCAAACAACATGAGGTGGAAACCTCTAGCAACTCGATACATCAGAGTTTAAAGTTATATTGATTGGTTTATAGAAATATGAAAGACTTTGATAAGAATTGAAGTGAATTTCAAAATTTTATTCTCAAAGCATTTGATTTTAGAAACGACATAATACAATAGATCTATATAGTAGAGATAAAATATTAAAGAAAAAAACAACAAATAAAAACTTACCTCCATGGAACATCATCTACAAGCATCCAATCCCCTTCTTTGTCTTCATAAGTCAACAAATAATCAGAACAATCCTCCACAAGCCATGATCTTTTTGACTGAACGAAAAATCCATTTTCTTGAACTGCAATATCACCTTAAAGCCAAATGGATCAAAAGATGCTTGGAGATTGTACATTGTCGTTTCAATTTCTCAAAGTAGAATCTAGTTTTCAATTGTACATGTATGTATAGATTACATAGATACTCATAGTTAGGGGGGTGATGGAACATATTCTCCAATGCTGAAGAAAGAGATGTGTAATCATTGTGGGTGTTGAGATATATCTTTCTATCAATAGGTACGCCCTCCATGTTTACCTTGACAAACAATGAATTTGAGTTGCCCTGACTGTGCACAAAACTAGTTGGTGCTTCTACAACACCCTCCCACTGCTCCTCTTCCTCTCCATCTTCAAGGGACATCAGTTGGGTAGCAAAAGTGTTTTTCCTATACGATCGGATTGGCGACCAACCCACAACTGAACTCCTGCAAATCATGTTCCCATTTCAACCAAACAAAATCAAATGTTTTGAAGGCACACAAAAGAAATTGAAATTGAAACTAAACCTAAACTCAAATCATGTTCCCATTCCAACCTAAACAAAATCAAATGTTTTGAGAGCACACAAAAGAAATTGAAATTGAAACTGAACCTAATTTTTTTCTTAAAATAATGGAGACCCCGTAAAAAAATACATTTTCTTTCCTCTTGCAACTCAACAAGTTATCCTATCCACCTCCATTGAGTTGCATTTTAGTGGTTGAGACAAATGGGGTATTGATGTGGATCAGAACCCCAAGCCCCATAGGTAAATGTGTTGGCCAAGTTTAACTGCTTTGCTTTCCGGGTTAATGTTGACAAAGAGGGTTTTGAAAAAATGAAAACTGGACATTCTATCATCGCTTTCTATGTGTTACGTTTTAGAATTATCGTATGATAAATTGGTACATGCATAGATCTTGTTCATGTTCAAATCTTTCTCCCTTGTTAAATTGGAGCTGGATAAGAAATCAAAAGTAAATTTATTAATAATGAAAAATCACCAAACCCCATACCCTATGGGTGAATGTGTTCGCCAAGTTCGACTGTTTTGCTTTCCAGCTTAATGTGGGTAGAGATTGTTTTTCCGAAAAAACAAACTCAACAGTTATCAACATTGTTTTTGGGTATATTTCATGGTGAATTATTAAAGACGTTAATCTTGGTTGGAAGGTGTAAGGTTCAAATCTTCCTCCCCTGTTAAAATAAGCTTATATCATATCAATGTCAAGAAGAATTGAGATTCATTAATATCATATCAATGCATAGAGGAATTGAGATTCATTGCTCCACACAGATAAATCAAAAGCAAAATTATTAATAACATTGTTTTCACTATCAAAATTATAAGAAAGATAAACAGTTGTAAGATGTCATCAAAATCCTCTAAGGATCATTTTCTGCAGACTTACTTTGGACTGGTAGAAGAAGCATCAACCCCTCCTGATTGTTCGTCTGCTAGAGAAGAATGTTGAGGAGGCTTACTATTGTTCTACCATTCCATATGGGTGAGAGGGTCCACACATTTGGAGATTAAGGAGCCCATGACTCACTTGTTTCTCACCCCTGTTCCCAAACGCTTCATTGAAGCCTCTCTTGCTTCCGGTAACCATGACCAACCCATACCCACATTTAATACTATCATCCATCGCCTCTGCCTGATTTTGTAACGCCCTGGCATAATCAGTCTCAAAATTTGCCTCTGGACCTACACACCCCATCAAACAAACCCTTTTCATTTAGGCACATTCTACAGAATCCCAGGTTAAAGATCGAGAATTGACATGGATTTGTGCTATCGCATTTTCAAAAAACAAAACTGCAAACTTGAAACAAACCTAAATTGAAACAACAAAGCATATCGTTGTTACCACCACTGTTATTATGTCTAAACGGATGAATAAGAGAACTTCCTTCCAATCAACCTGTTAATGTCTCGGGTTCCTGTTCTAAACTGTGTTTTCGAAATAGGGTCAGAACAAATGGGAGGCGGTGGAGTCTAGCGTTTAAAGTTTGAATTTGAAACTCAAACGCAGACCATTCCATCACATTCATGATTTTGACTGCCTTGCTGAGTCATCTATCCCTCGATCGTTGAATCATCCGCAAACGACGACGGTGGTGTTAACGGAGACAACGTCCATCAACAAACAACGACTGTGGTGACGACGTCGGGAAGAGGGGAGGACAAAAAATGAATGGCCATAATTCAGGGGGAAGAGGACATCCGGAAAAGGTGCACTTCGTTTGGCTTTTAGCCAACACCTATTTTTTATGACCATCAATAGTTATTTGTACACATGAATTCTAAATAAATAAATATAGTAATAATAAGAATTTGAAATATTAAAATTAATTATTAATTTTAATATTTCAAAATCTTATTACAATATTTATGTAATATCTAAAATAATTAAAATAAGTGACATGAATAGATGTGACATGTGTTCAAATAAGTATTCATTATCATAAATAATAAAGACACATGACAAACTATTTGATTTTTTAATTTTTAATTTTTAAAATCCAATTAAGTGTAAAACCACATAAAAATTGTCTAATCATAGTTGATAACCAATCACAAAATAGAAATGTATATTTAAAAAATTTTAAATTTATTTTTCAATTTAAAAAATAATAAATTTAATAGATAAATTTTTTGAGACTTTCGAAAACTTTATAGCAGAAAGTGAAAAAATTGCAAATTATTTAAAAGTTAAAGTACTTTGACTACAAATTAATCCACTTTTCAAATAATTTTTTATAATGTAAAATTATATTGATTATAATAATAAATTCCTCTCAATAAGTATGTTAATTAATATATCCAAATTTCCTCGTATACTTATGAGAGAGAACTTAGGTTTATAATATAATTAGATGTGAAAACCAAAAAAATTCAATTATATTATACAAATTTGTATGACTTATATAATCTCATAACACTAGAGAAAATAGTGAAAAGTATGCATAGTTGGATAGTGAAAAGTTATATGGTTGGTATAAAGTTTCATGGTTAAGAGTAGAAATACCTCACCAACTCCTTAATGTGTTTGCTATATTTAATTACCAAGTCATTAAACTCCTAGCTTCTAACATACTAACCCCATAAATTTAAGTTAAACATGAACCACTAATCCACTTACTCTAACCCACTACCATAAACCCCTTAATACATAACCCATATATCCCAAAATAACCCCAAGCACTAATCTACTAACCTCCTCACCATTTACTCACTAACCAACATAGCCTCTAACCATTAATCCACTAACTCAAACCTTCTTTCCCTTTAGCTAGTTTGGTCCTGACCCTAGTTGCTTCGGGTCTCGAGAATCAGGTGCAACGAATTGGCTTCGGGGAAGAAACTTCCTTCTTCTCTCAAAGAATCAACTTCCTTCTATGGAGGAAATATCCCCTTGGAATAATCTATCCTTCTATTGAAATATCTCCTTAAAATAATCTAGCCAATTGAAATGGATAATCCTATTCTAGGAAGAAAACAATGGTTACTTGTTTTGATAAACCCTATAATTCATCCCTCCAAAGTTAGTATTTGGGCTTGTAAACCTCCATGTTAATATCATGTGTTGCTTAATAGTTTCACTCTCACTTCAAGCAAGTAGCAAGCAAGTGGATTTACTTGCCACATTACCTCTTCTCACCTAACTCAAGGTTGGCATTAAATAGATGAAGGAAGCTTATCTCACTAAAGGGAGTTTTCTTTACCTCTTACCTCCTTATACTCTTGGGTGGGATATAACCTTTGACCCCTAACCTCCTTACAAGCCAAGCAAGTACTTTGTGTGTTCTAGTTCAGTTATACTTTGGAGTGTTATGAATAGGACTAATATGCCACATCTTTTATTCATCAATTTATTATTTTAAGAACGTTTTGAAAACTTCAATTTACACTTGTTAAACACATGGAGTAGCCACTCTTATTTCCATTTTGATTTTAGGCAATGCACAAGCAATACATTGTTACAAGTTTTAAATATTTTTTAATTATTTTCTCTTTTCACTTTGGATTACCTACAACTATTACATTAACATATTTCTAAGAGGCAGATAAGCAACTTTGCTGCTAATTTCACTTGTTTATGTTATAAAGATTCATTTTATAAAAGTTGTTAATTGGGAATATGTCATATATAGATGGGAATAAATATTATTCCTTTATTATTTAAGTTTTATAAGTAAAATAAATCTTTTAATTTTAGATGGTTGCCTGTTGTGAATTACAAGCAAGAGGTTGCATGGTGAAGTTCTTGGGCTCCTTGTTTCTATGAATATTGTAAGTCTCACTCAAGTTAAGTTAACAAAACTACAACCAAATGAAATGAGGAAAAACACAAGATAAATTTCTTGAAATGTGCATTTTATTGAAAAAAAGTAAAATAAATACACTTTGCATTGAAAATCATATACTTATAGTAATTACAATATCAATTGTATACTAATTACTTACTTTGCATTATGAATAATGTACTTAACACTAATTACAATATCAATCATACACTAATCACATACTTTATATTACTAATAATATACATTGACACTAATTACAATATCGATCATATGATATGACATGACATAATAGTGAAAAAAACAACTAAATTTGCATTAGAGTAAATTAGAGAAGACACACATAACCTTCATTGTTTCTAAAATGCCAATTGAAATATATTTGTAGATATTAACAAAAACCGTTCAGTTCGTGATTTTCCACAATAAAAAAAATGCCAATTGAAATATATTTATAGATATTAACAAAAACCGTTCAGTTCGTGATTTTCCACAATCAAAACCAAATGTTTCGAAATGAAGAAAGCATAATGAATTAATGTTATTTTTAATTCTTACATGGTCTTGTTTTATGAAATCCCTAGTTAGTTATGACTTTTGTCATACTATAACAAGGCTACAAAGTGTAGCGAAGTCCCTGCCAAGTGGCTTTATTACTGAACATTATTACTATATTAATATGTGCTGGACCACTTCCGTGCTTAGTGTAACATGGAGAATTTCATGAAAAGCGATCCGGAGAGGGTGGTAAATGAAAAAACATGCTATTCTTTCTCTCCGGTTCGGAAAGGTTAAAAGATCAGGTCAAAGAACGTGCAAGCTTCATAGATTTATAAAAATTAAAATATATTTAAAAAAATAAGATAGAAGAGATCCATATAAGGATATGCAAGATACTATTTTTGCAGTGCAGTACAAAGACTCTAATAAAGATAGGCAAAATTGTCAAATTCATTAATTATATAATCAATTTTATACATTGAATGACGTGAAGCTTGCAATAACACATCAAAGATATCAACCAATTAACTTTTAGAAAAATATATTTTTTTATTATTAAAAAAAATACATATATTGATTTCCTATGTTACACATTGGATATAGCACACAAATTTAAAGTCAACAATAAACTAATACAGAGTCAAAGGCAAACTCATTGCTATGGTCCCAAGCCTTTGGCAGGGACTAACAAGGCTACTAGGTAGCATATACTTGCCGAATATAATAATGAAAGTATTGTTTAAGGAGATAGGGAGAGAAGGAGTAGGCATGAAATGATTAGATGGTAGAAATATTTATTACATTTACATTGGGGGAAGTGAAGGCAACAATAAGACTTCAATTTTTTTGGCTAATAAGGTATAAGATAAATGAGATTTAAAATTTAAAATTTAAAATTAATCATTATTTTTTAAAACTTTAGATAAAGGGGTGTATATTTTATGGTCAACCATGAACTAATAGAAAGTCAAACCTAACTCAACACTATATACCATGCCTATCGGTAGGTATAATAATAAAGTATCTATGAATTTGATTTCATTTCTAATGTCGATGAACATTTATGATTAAAGATTTTTCAAAACTCTTTCTCTCTCTATATCTCGGTGGCAAATCAAGGCATGGATTATACAAAAAGAGATTCCAGATCTAAATATTTTTCTAGGGTATATATATTTTGGAAAAAGATTGAGACATGGAATATATATAGGGAAAAAAATATGTAATTTCATTTATACAAAACAAAATTATATTATTATATGTTTCAAGGAAAAGTTGTATAGTTAGATGGAGCAACAACTCTCCATACTTGCTCGATATATTAGCGTGTTATATCAAAAAAAGAAAGTTGTTCCTTGACTTAAAAGGACATTGATTATAACTTTCAATATCAAGATCCTAAAATTGTCCACAATCACGAATCTTTGAGTCGTGTCTTAAAAAAAATATGGATGTTTCATGACTTAAAAAGACAAAAATCTATAAAATTACATCTTTCAAAAGGCAAATCTGCAATTTGTCCATTATCGGGAAAAAGGATATTATATACATGGTGCACGAGGGAGATCAAATATGTGCTCATCGTAAAATATGGAAATGGTCCAAGTATCACGCTCCAACCCCAATGCCTCTTTTGAAGGCCATTCACTACATTGTTCCTGTCCCTATATATACGAGACAAAGAAATGAGTGAGAAGGTCATCATTTGTTGTTGTATATCATCAAAAAGTTAGTTGTAAAGTAAAATTTTTAGAGATGCTTCCTTTCGAATCCATTGGATAACCAATAAAGAATCCCGCAAAAATTGAAGTTGTGCAACACCATATTCTTGAGACCACTGGAGTTTTCTGCCCAATGCTAGCTTTCAACGTGATATTTTTCGTTTTTCATCGACTTGAGGATAAGCATTTAGGATATTAATAGATCGAATTGCACATTTAAGGGGTAGGGTCTCATGTCCTTCAAAAAGTTTTAGGTTTCTAGTGAGCCAAATTTCCTACACTATATTGAGTGTCAAAGCTCTCATCTTCGTTGTGTCCTTGTTTGTATACCAAGACTTGAAGGCTTCTTAACTACTTCCTCCTTCCCATGCATTCATTAACCATGTCATGTGTCCAACTTCTTTCCAAACTTCTTTGGAAAAGGAGCAAGTCAGAAGTAAGTGATCCATAGTTTCCTCTACTTGTTGGCATTCTCATACATATGTATATAGAATCTCTCTCTCTCTCTCTCTCT
>JASDQU010102278.1:137698-152397 GCA_032191745.1 Picea mariana
CCTCAGGGGGGTCTGGAATACCACCAATCACGAAAAAACCGCCTTTTTCATTTTTTTTGCCTATTTTCGCTTGTTCAACATGTCTTCATCCGAGGACGTTTTTGGGGAAATGAAAACGAATTTTAAGAAACCGAGAGAGATTTTTCTCCGTAACGGGATTAAGAACAAAAACCTCTCTCATTTTTTTCACAGGTGCCACAAGAAGTGATAATCGAAGCCATCTTTGAGGCCCATTTTTCCAGATTTTCGCTTTTCCGTTACAGTCCTGATTTTGCGGGAGCTGTTACGGCCAGCTGGAGATGAATTTGGCGAAACCGAAGGAGGTTTTTGTCCATCACATGCCCATATCCAATAAAATACTTCAGTTTTTTCCCAGGTGTCATTGTTGAAGAGAAACACACGTCTGTTCGGACCCCTTTTTCGCAGAAAACTGATCCGTCTTTCATGGCAGACAGTTTTAGATTTGGTGGGATTTGTAGCTATTTTTGGCCGAGGCGGTTAAAACCGACTCTCAAAACTTGTTGGTGGATCTCCCCTATTTATTCAGAGATGATTTTTAATGTAAGGGTTGATTAGTCAAGGACCATGGATTAAAATTTTTGTAAAATAGCTCGTTGAGCTTTCAATGTTTTTTTTATCAATTCAATGAGACAGTGCTATGATGCAGGATTCTTGTGACTATTTAGACTGGTGATGTGCACCCCTATGTGTTAATTTGTTTCTTTGTTATCATAATTAATGTTTTCCTCTGAATTATTCCAAGAAGATTAAGAACATAATTGGTTTTAATGCACCCTTTGTCTCTGGCTTGGTATAGTTTTTTGTGTTTTCCACTGAAAATTAAACTCAGAATTCTTAGTTGCTCTGTGTTTAATTGGATTTCTTGACCTGTTTTCATCTCACCCATTTCATTTAAATTGAAGGATCCAGTGAGTTGTCTACCTTGCCCTGCAAATATTAGCCCGTTGACATGGATTTTTGATCGTTCGTTTCGGTGACTCCATAGCCCATGGTTTCTCTTCTCTACGTATACCCAATTTCAAAACCAAACCCATGTTCTTCATAGCTAGCCTAATATTCTCTTCAAACAAAGCTATATCAGACAGAGAGATCCCTCTCTGAGTCTTGGAGGGCTAGATCCAAGACTCGAAGTGGTTTTGATGTTGCCTTTGTGACTGCCTCTTCAGCCTTGGGCAAATTATAGAGTGCTAACATGTGCCATGTGGCCTCATTCTAGTTCAAAACAACACCTGCGTGCCCCAATTCCTCGGCCTCGGGTCCTCTGCTGGTGGTCATTTCTATCCCCCACCGAGCGGGCTTTACCCCCCAAATCTCACCAAATGAAACTTAAATAAGCCCTTTGCCACTTTTATAACAAGCAACATACATAGCCCGAGCGATTGGCATTGGTGGTTAGACAGTTGGCTAGTTCGGAGGTCGAGGGTTCCATTATGCCGGAGGTGCAACAAAATTTTGAACCAGCCCACATTGGCCATATCCGGGGTGTCACATGGAACCCTATGATTGGGCCACGTGTTGCCTATGGATTGGCCACCGTACGCACAGTCAATTACCCAGTGAATCGCCACGTCAACCTGCCAACACATCTGCCTAGTCAGCGTCGTACAACACATGTCAAGCTCAGAGCCTGCCACCTGGCGCCACGTTACTCTATTGTACTGTACATTTAGCCACTCCATTAGTGCCATGTCACTCCCACCTATCATTCGTACTGCAACTTGTCAGACTGTCATTGGGCCACGTCAGCATACATACTGCCACGCTAGCATCCGTACAGTCCACATGTCAAATCCGTACTATGCCAACTTAGCCTAAAAACACCAAATATGTCTGCCACGTGTCCCTGCTGATGTCATCGTGACATCACCTGACACATCATGCTGATGTCAACAGTACGACCTGTTGACTGTTGACTTTGAATTTTTTTTTATTACTTTTTTGCTTGTTTGGGAAATTGATTAGAATGAGATAACTTTTGCATAGGGTGTCCATTTTCGGAAAAAAAAATGGTTGGAATCAAAGCAACGAGCCCGACGCAATGGCGTGGGTTTCATCCGATTTTGAGAACTTTTATTTTTAGGCCTTCCTGGATCCATTTGGATTAGTTGCTCACACAAAAAAACCTATTGGGCCCCTGCCAACCTTTTCTCTTCAAAATGTCCTAGGTGGGGACAAATCCTTTTACATATGGCCATGCAAATAAGATATTTTTTTCGAGGGTGGGGGCATTTTACTTTCCACAATTTGGTCTGCCACCACAAGCAGGTGTCAAGGGGGCATGGAGAGAGATGGAATTTATATCCAAATTTGACAATGTACCTTTCCAATGCAAAATTTGTTACCCATAACAAGGAATCTTCTTCCCTTCTAAGTCATATACATGTAATCAATTGACCTATCTACTCTTTCCATTGTTTTTGTTTAATACACAATAGTCCTATGTCATGGCTTGTGTGCCAAGCTTGTGGTATTATGCTTACCTCAGGGGTGGCTTGATTTAGAGTGGCGAGCTATCTATTTTTGAGGGGATTCAAAAGTCACAGTGCATACATTAATCTTGATATTTCCCCACCCATTTTAACCCATTTTCCATCTCCTATGCTCCAACAAAGGTGGTTAGTAACGAGGTGTGATGCTTGGGTGATAGATTTCCAAAAAAACGACCCTCCTTGGTGAGGTTTGTTAGGGTATCTAATTCATTCTTCCAGATTTCTTGGAGCATTGCATTGTTGTAGAGTACCTCTTGCCACAAGCCCTTGTTTTTTATAAGTTTCTAGGTCCCTTTTGTAGACAGGTTTGTAGTAAATATTTTGATATGCTTTATTCCCCAATCTCCTAGATCCTTTAGGTGAGACATGCCTTCCTAAGATAATATAGGCAACCATCCCTCTTGTTTGTTTCCCTTCTAGAGGTAAGAGAGACATATCTGCATGAGCTTTGTGAGGATGTGCTTCGAAGGTGATACTAATGAGAGCCAATGGACATGGACAACATATACCACACACTTTATGAATACAATTATGCTAGCTCTAGAAATCCATCTATGGGTCTAGTGGGACTCTGTTGAGAATCTAGGTCCACTCTTAAATCTTGTAGTTATTTAGTTTGAGTTGGAAACCTAGGTATGATTTTTCATCAAAACCTTAGAAAGAGAAGGTTAGAATCTTGTGAACCCTGGTTAGATGGAGTTGGGGAATGAGATTGAAATAAATGAAATATTTTTCTTTGTTTATTTCCATTCTTGTAGCTAAAAAAAGAGATCGGGGATTTTGGCAAAGGTTTTGGTTTCAAAGATGGACCATTCCGAAAAACAAGGTCATCGACAAACATGATAAGGGTGATTTGAACCCTCTCGACTATCTTAATACCTTTTATATTACCTGATTGATATTCAACATGAATCAATTTTCTAAGAACTTCAACAATAATCAAGAAAACAAGGAGGGGGGGGGGTGAGAAAACACCCATGTTGTGGCCCTCTAGAAGCATGAAAACAATGGGAATCCAAGCCATTTACAATAATAGCATATGAGGTCGAGGATATACAAGATTCGATATAGTTGATGAAGGGCCATGAAAATCCTACTCGAATTAGGATCAAAATCTTTGGAGAGGTCTATTTTTTATATGAAAACTCATTTGTGGAGAGTTTTAGTGGTGTTAAGGACCTCTTGGGTAGTTCCTATGGAATATTGAATGTCTCTCCCAAAAGGAAATCCCATCTCTTCTCTATAGATTCTCTTTGATAGAGTAGATATGGAATGAACAACAATGGTACGAGAGATAATCTTGCAAATGCAATTGCATAAAGAGATGGGTTGAAAATGATCAAAATGGGAGGGTTATTACCTTTGGAATGGTAGCAAGAAATTTAGAGCTAAAGTAAAAAGTGTAAGTTTTAAACCTTTTACAATAATGCGATACACACATAGATTCTTAAGACATAAAGGAAACAATTGCAATCACACATATACACATAAATTTACCTTGGAAACCCAATTCTATTATGTTTTAGAGTCGCACCTCTAATTCTATTCATCTTCTTCATTGTTTACAACTCAATATATATATGATATCACGACATCCAAAAAAACCCTAGTCCATTAACCCTCGATTACAATTCAAATGTAGTTCCTTAACTGAAATTTATTACCATGGACCACAAAACTGCGTGCCACAAAATTGCCAAATGCGAAAACCATACTGAGAAAAACCGCTCAATATAAAACCTCTCAATAAAAATCTATCGATGATTTTTTGCTTGGTGGTCCCCATGCAACCCCCTTGTGACCCCCCTCCTGTTGAACCATGTGCAAAGAATATAACACATACCCAAAATTCTCCTACTTATTATTTTCTTTGCATACTAGGGGCCATAAAATTTCTTGATCAACGATCCAAGGCAACAATTCCCATTGTTTCTTTGCACTAAAAAAACTTCTCAGTGCTCATGGACTTTGTAAGTGAATATACAACATTATTCAAGGTGTCCACCTTCACCAACAACACCTTTTTGTCTTCAACCATGTTTCTCACAAAGTGATATTTCACATCAATATGCTTTGTCTTAGAACGATAAGTTGGGTTCCTCACTAGGAAGATTGCACTCCGACTCTCACAATATATCCTTATAGCTTGTTGTACCAACCTAAAACCCGAACACAATCTATGTAACCATACTGATTTCTTGTTTTCATGAGTGGATGCCATGTATTCAATTTATGTAGTTGAGAGTGACACTATAGACAATCTTTTGCTCCTCCAAATAGGTTAAAAACATACCCACTTGTAGCTCTTATGTGATCCAGATCTCCAACCTAGTCTGCATCAACAAATCCATGTATGTCCAACTCTTTATCCAATTCTAGTCTTCCTTGGTAGCACAATCCATAACTAGTAGTGCCGCACAAATACCTAAAAACCCTCTTTACTACTGCCCAATAATCCTTTCCTGGTTTTGACATATACCTGCTCAAAACTCTTACTACATGTGCAATGTCTAGTCTAGTACATACCATTGCATACATCAAACTGCCAAACACACTAACATACGAAACATGAGACACGTCCTCCTCCTCTTCATGTGTCTCGGGACACTGATCTACAAATAACTTTACACCTACATGAATGGGGACCTTGATAGGTCTACATTCTTGCATACTAAACCTTTGCAATATTGACTCAACTTGTTTTCTTTGATTCAAACCGAGTTTCTCGTTTTCCCGATCTCTTTTAATTTCCATGCCTAAAATAAAATTTGTAGAACCAAGATCTTTCATGTCAAGTTTAGAGGACAATCAAGTTTTCACATCCTGGTTAATTTCCTTGTCATTTCCTATCAACAACATATCATCCGCATACACGACCAAATAAATAAGATGAGCACCCACTAATTTGAAATACACACAATGATCGACTTTGCTCCTTGTGAAGCCAAGCCCCAATATATAAGCATCAAATTTTTGATACCACATCCTTGGTGATTGCTTTAACCCATATAGGGACTTTTTTAGCATGCATACCAGCTCTTTCTTTCCCTTCACTACAAATCCTTTTGGCTGCTTCATGTAGATTTCTTCTTCTAGATCCCCATGTAGGAATGTTGTCTTCACATCCACTTGTTCTACTTCAAAATGAAAAGCAACAAAATAAAATAAAATAAATTTAATAGAAGTTAACTTGGAAATAGGAGAATTTTTTTCACTAAAGTCAATTCTTTCTACTTTGGAATAACCTTTTGCTACTAACCAAGCTTTGTATTTCTCCACTTTGCCTGTTGCATTCAATTTCTTCTTAAACACCCATTTGCTGCCAATGGTATTTCTTTCGATCGACAAATCCACTAGATTTCAAGCCTCATTCTTGTCCAAGGTTGTCGTTTTTTCAACCATGCCCTTTTTCCAGAGTTTTCCATCCTTTGAATCCATTGCCTCCCTAACAACTCCACGATCATCATAAGTAATAAACAAAGCAAAATTAGAACACAAATCAGGTGGAGTAGACCTTTTTGCCTTCTTTCCTAAATCGATCTCCTCAATAGCATAGTATGATGTTCTTCTTACTATTATTCATTTTATTTTGAAGAGTCCAATTCATCATCCTTCAATTAATTCAAACTCTATTTTCTCTAGTTCTTTCTCCCTTGGTAGGACTTCTTGTTTGACAACATCTTTGATTTATCTAAAAACCACACCTCGTCTATACACTACCTTCTTAGTTTTTGGGTTCCAAAGCTTATAACCTTTCAAACATATTTATAGAAAATAAAGATACACTTTTCAGCCTTTTATCCAACTTACTCTTATTTCCCTTTGGAATGTGTACATAAGCATCACAACCATAAACCCTTAGATGTGTAAGAGAGGGTTTATTTTTATTCCATACCTCGTGTGGAGTCATGTCATCCAACACTAATGAATGTGATTGATTTACGAGGTAACATGTAGTATCCACTACCTCTTCCCAGAACTCTCGACCTAACCTAGCATCACTAAGCATGCTCCTTGATTTTTCCATCAACATCATGTTCATCCTTTCTACAACTCCATCCTATTGAGGTGTGTATGGAGTAGTCATCTGCCTTTCTATATTGCACTTTTTGCATAATTCCTCGAATTCATTCCCACACAATTCTCCACCATTATCTATCCTCAACACCTTAATTTTCTTCTCTGTTTGATTCTCCACAAGAGCCTTAAACTCTTTAAATTTGTCAAAGACTTCAGTTTTCTTCCCGAGGAAATAAATCCATGTATTCCTTGATAACTCATATAGAAATGAGACACGATACATAGATTTACCTAATGATGGAATTGACACAGGTCCAAACACATCACTGTGCACCAATTGTAATATTTCCCCTACCCTCATAGCACTAGAGGAGAATCTTACCCGATTCTGCTTCCCATATAGGCAATGTTCACATAAATCAAAATTCATAGAGCAATTGGACATACCTTTACCATGTAGTACTCGAAGGCCCTTCTCTTCGATAAGCCCCATTGTTTGATGCCATAGCATAGTCTTTTCTCCACAGACTCTGAGAGTTTTTCCTTCTTCAACTCCAATCCCAGGAACAACGAAACTGTTGGACCCATCACTAATAGTGGTTCCGAGTAGCTTATACATAGTTCCAATATGAACTCCCCTCAACAACACCATTGCTCCTTGAACCATCCTACATGTTTCCTTTTCAAAAATTATTTTTACACCTGCATCGATCATCTTGCTTATAGAAATAAAATTCTTAGCCAATCTTGGGATGTGAAAAAGACCAGGGATTGTTCTAATCCTACCATCCATGAGCTTCAACTTGAACTTTCATCATCTTATGATTTTGATTGTCGAGTCATCTCCTAGAAAAAAATCACCCCCATCATACCTTTTATACTCACAAAACCACTCTCTACGAGGAGTCAAATGAAAGGATGCACCCAAGTTGACCAACCATGCCTCATGATCTACATGTGTACTTGAAGAAGCCAGGTACACATCCCGTCCTTCATATACATAGGTTTTTGTTTATGTAGAAGGAGCATCATCATATCCCTTCCCTCTCTCAACACTTTTGGACCTACATCGTTTCTTGTAATGCCCTTATTTTCCACATCTCCAACATACCTTTACGAAATTTTCCTAGAGATTTAGATCTCCCACTTGAGAACTTTTTTATTTCTTTCTTGGGAGAGTCCTCTTACAAATAAGGCATATGTGCTCTAGATTTATATGTTTTTCCGCCTCATCTCCTCCAACAACAAGGATGAGACCATGTCATTGAAACTTAAAGTAGTTGCATTATTGACTATGGCTACAACTAGACTATCCCACAAGTATGGTAAAGAGAACAATAAACTAATAAACTTGTCTTCATCATAAATATTAATATTAACAGACAATAACCGACTAACCACAACATTGAAGGCATTAAGATGATCTGTCATAGAGTCTCCATCTTTCATCCTCGATTCATATAGCTTCTTTCGTAGGAAAAGTTTGTTTATAAGGGACTTGTACTAATACAAATCCCCTACCTTATTCCACAATGCCTTGGTTGCAGCTTCCCATGACACATTCAATAATACTGAATTTGAGAGACAAAACCAGATTGTTCTCTTTGCCTTCCAATCCAACTTTGTCTAGTCTTTTGTTGACATTCTTGTAGGTGCAGTACTTGGATCCACAACAACCCAATGATCTTTGTCTACCAAAATATCTTCCATATTGAGCTTCCACAACTCAAAACTTTTCCCATTAAACATTTTGATCTCTATTTTTGAATTGTTCGCCATTTATTTTCACCACAAGAATCGATACCGCAGAGCTCCCACTTTAACAAGGTTTATCAGAGGCATGAGCCAAACCCTTAGCCACAAAGGCGTCCCCTCGAATTCAATAACTTCTCTGATACCATGTAAGTTTTAAACCTTTTACATCGATGCAATGCACACATAGATTCTTAAGACAAATGAAAACAATTTCAATCACACATATACACATAGATTTAACTTGGAAACCCAACCGAGAAAACTAGAAAATTATTTTAGAGCCACATCTCTAATTCTATCCATCTTCTTCATTGTTTACGATACTATATATATATATATATATATATAGAATCCCAGGGCATCCAAAAAACCCCTAATACATTAACCTTGGATTAGGATTCAATCGTAGTTCCTTAACCGGAATTACATTACCATGGACCACAAAACCGTGTGCCATAAAACCGCAAAAGGAGAAAACCATACTGAGAAAAACTACTCGATAAAAAACCTCTTGATAAAATCCTATCGATGATTTTTCACTTGATGGGCCCCATCAATGGGGGGGATACCGCCCCCATGAAACCCCCCTCACGGTGAACCATGTGCATAGGATATAACACATACCCAATAGAAACAACCTTCCCTTTCTACCTAAATTCTTATACTACCTACAATGGATCCTTGGTGGGAAGGTTGCAAAATCCTCTAAACAATTCAATCGAGAACCCATCCAAGCTTGGTGAATTATCATGTTGCATTATGTGAAGGACCCGTTTGAGTTATAGCATGAGGACCAGAGCCAAGAGTGCTTTGTTGGTATCACCATCCACCCAACTGGAGAAAACAGTAACCACTGAGAGGATGTTTTTGAGGGTCTCTCAGGGGGGTGGGTGTATATATCCTTAAAATGAGTTACCCCTACAACACTAATGAAGTCAAAAATTTCACACATAATCCCCTTATGGTTCACACAAAAATTGTAGCCTTTTTGGGTTACTATCTGCTTATGGAAGAAGGAGGTGGGTTTGTCTCTCTCTTGAAGCTATATGGCCCTACTTTTCACTCACCATCAAGCTTTTTCCCAGGTGAGTAGGGTATGCCACTCTTTATCAAGATCTATCAGCTCTTGTATCCAATCAGGAGAGATATTCCGAAAGAAACAATGATCATGGAGATAGAATGTCTACTACTCTACCAATCTGATCCTCGTGCAAGCATCTATGAAATGTTATGAGCACCATTCTTTTGATATACCTTTGACAAAGATTAGGTTCCTTTATAATTTATACATGAGGTCTCCTTGGTATGCCAAGAGGGAAGCCCAAGAAGATGAGACCAACTTAATATAGTCTAGATGAGTAATACAACATGGATTGAATTTGAAGGGCAAGGTGAGGGGCATTTTGAGGCATTATTAATCGATAGGAGGATCGTAGTGAAATCAAAACCACCATTTGAAAACACTCGTGACTTGTGTCTTTGAATCTCATATAGGAAAGATTCTTTTACAAGAAAGTTGTCCAACCTTTTCCGAATGAAATATTCCCATAATGTATTGTTAGTCCATGTTTCCAACAAGTATACATGCTTGATATGAACTAGTGTCTCCTATTAAAAAATATGAAGGAAGGAATATGCCAATGGATCATTTTGAGCATTGAACCCCCATCTTCCTCACCAATCAATATGAGATTTATATTTCCCTAGAAAATTAGATTAGGGGATTATAAGAGACCTTTATTTGAAAGGTCAAGCCATGAACCATGTTAATTGTTTAAGGGGCCATAAACATTGAGAAGGTCAATATTTTTATCAAGCTTCTTAGAGAGGAGAGTGGCATACCTGCAGTTTGGGGATTTTACACAACCAATTAGATGAAAGGATTTCTTCTAAGCCATTACTAGGCCCCTAGATAGATGAATAGAGTTGTAACATTCAAATTCTAGTCAAGGAACATTTTTCGAAGAGAGAGTTTACATGCAACATCTCATATCATTGTTTCTTGAATAAAAAAACACATTTGGCCTATGAACATTGACGAGTCTACAAAGGGATCTAAGTTCTTGGCCCAACCCTAGGCCCATGTTGTTGATGGAGAGAATATTTTTTTTTAACCTCTTTGGGGAATTCATATGATCTAAGTGCCCCCATGATTATCTGTTGTTGTCCCTATTAGACCTCAATATGTCTAATATATTGCATTTTCTATATTAGATTTTCTCCCCAATGTTTTTTTTGTTAATACCCATGAAAGATATCATATACAATCCACTCGAAAGTGTTTGAGAGGGAGCCTTTAATGGATTCTTGTATTTTGAATAGGTACGATACCTATGCTCAAATCGACCCATTTTCAATTGCAAGATGAGGTTTAGGGGTGGGAGTTTGTGAATTTATGAGGAATTTCTCCTAGGAGGGGTCCATGCCAATATGTGGGGGGAAGGAGGGGGAGGTATAGGAAAGGGGACAATAGTGAGGAAGGAGAGGTATGTTGGGGGGAAGGATTGGAGGAGGGGGGTCCCCATATTCAAAGGTGTGTTTCTTCCATTTCATTTCCTACTTTAATTTCTTTTGGGCAAGGGATAGTTTCTTGAAATTTTTAGCGGTGCTAATAGATTTCAAGGAGGGAACATGAGAGAGTTGATCAAGGACAAGGGGGGATTTCCCAACATCCCAAAACAATGATGTTCCATATCCAAAATAAATAGGGTTGTAGGAATTACTATTATTTTACTCCTCCTCCTCATGTTCCTTGAGTATCTTTCCATCCATCATTCTCTTAGGAAGATGCATCTAAGGTGTCCAATCTCTCTATGGAAATGATAGCGGAAGGGAACATTAGTGAAGTCTAATTTTTGCTAGTTTGTAATGTTACTATAGTTGAGCCCAATGCCTTCCATAATACCCTCATTTAAATCCATCTCAACAAATATTTTTTCTACCACTGTGATATCCATTTCCACAGTGTGATCACCAATCTTGATAACCTTTCCAATATTGTCCCCAATTTTCCTTATGATGTTTTCCATCTAGAATTCCAAAGGAAGATTATGTGGTTTCATTTCAATGGGTATTTTGGTGATCTATTCATGGGATGGGTTCAGACTTGGTCCCCAATATTGTATATTCAGATAAGATGCATTATTGAAATGTGGCCCTTTTGCTCAAATTAAGTCCCTACCTTGTTGAGTTTTGAAGCGAAAAGTGGCAAAACCCTCAAAACCAAAATATATCTTAAGTGTATAAGCCAAAGAGCTTACCTATTTTGTTGCATCCCAACCTTTCATGCCTTTTTCAAGTAGCTCACTACCACCACTAAATTTTCCATTTTATGCTATTTTGGAGTATTAGAGGAAGGTCTCCTAAACCTCCTCATCTTGAATATCTATATGCATGTCACCTAGCCACTTCTTTATGCACTAGAATCGATTTTTATTTCTTTTTTGGAGGAAAGGTTATCAAATATGGGTTGAGTGGGAAGAGATCTTGTTCTAGAGGACTCCTCCTAGTCAGAGATGTTACATAACATGTTTGCAAGTAGGAAGTCGAATAGGGTTTGAGTGAGAGGGTGATAAGGAGGTGGAGAAGATTTTGAAAATGAGGGTGGTGAAATAGAAGTCTGAATTGGCTCAAGGGAGATTACACCTGAGAGGTGTGTGTATGATTTTTTCTATGTTCATTGCACCGCTAGTGTGTGAGGTGGAAAGGAGGAACCGAGAAGGGAATTAGGGTATGGCAAGGGGATCCTTATAGGTTATGATTAGGAGGATGTTGGAGTGAATAGTGATGATGGGGTGGAGGGTGGGGGGAGGATAGGGTATGGGGGTTAGGAGCACTGCCATAGTTGAGGGGCTAACGTTTTAAAGGTTCCATAGGTTGAGGGAGTAGTCTTTCTAGCATGTATATTGTTGCTAATGTATTTAATGAGTCTATAATTTTGAGATTGTTGTATATTATAATGTATGGTCTGGAAAGATAGCTAAACTCTTTTCATGTTTATGCAATTGCATATTCCTTCTTCGAAAATTATTTCAAGTAAAATGGTTCCAGTATATTCACATGAGAGAGATACCAACATGTGATCTTGATTAGTTGATTAGCTCTACAGGCATATGTGGAATTTGATCTCTCACACAATTTACAATGAATTAAAATTATAAGTGGTGTGACTTATACAACATGGAACATTTTTTCATGGATCATATTCACAAGCTTCAACCTTTATGTGGCAAACACATATCTTAAAGTAATATATTAAAATTTCCATGTGGATGGAATTGGGTCTGCCTCTACCTCTTGTGGTGTTTATAGGTAAACGTTAGCTCACTAGAAGTTTGGAGAAAATTGCAAAGGAAAGGAAGACTGAGACATATGAGAAATTGATGGAAGGCCTTGATACGACTACCAAGAGCTTGCATGATTTTCCTATCGATATATTGAACATACCAGATGTGATTAAGCCTTAGGATTTTAATTAATGTAATTTCAAAACCTTGTCGAGTTCAAATTTAATAATGAAAATAATGTGATCTAGAATGGGGGGCCCAGTAGTATACTATGCAAATTTATTTGATGTGTGAATCATTTTCACATAAATGCTCACAATATTGAAGATTTTCTTGGATTCCACGAATCTTATTTGAAGATTAAAAACATATCAAAACATTTGTCTTACTATTTAGTGTATTACCATAACAATGTAACCTCAATTCCCGCTTTTAACGGAAATGACAATGCGAAATGCAATATCAGCTTGCATCCATGTTATGGCATGTAGGCAAGTGATGCTAACATGGACGATGGGTAATTACTTCATGATGCTAATATGGAACCATGGAAAATAGATCAATACCTCAATCAACCCCACTAGTAATTCAAGGCTTAATTAACTAATATGTTCAAATTTATTATCGACATGTAAAGTAGTTTGACTTAGATATTTCAAATGACACTTAAGAGACATGATGAAACAGATAGTGTTATGGTGAAAGCATACTACAAATGCAAAGGGAAAAAAGACTCCATGGTATGAACATGTGTAAGGAAACATCTACAAGTCTTTGAAGCAAATATTGACAATAAGCAACTTAAGATAAACAAAAACACAACATAGAGAGATATAGTTGCCATTGCCTGGTGATAAATTAGTCCAAGTTTTACCCAAATTCTTTAAAGACTATAGTATTATATGCAATATACTTGAGCTTCAAAAGGAATTTTTTTTTATAGTAGTTGTGCTAAGGGTTTTTTGAAACATTGAAACCCATTAATCCATTTCTTTCTTCTAATGTACTAAAATAAAATCCAAGACCAAAAAAATGTAACAAAAAGAGCAATAAAACTAGAGAAACATGGCAATAACAAGCTGTTAGCGATATTTCTTGCATAGGGGGGGGTAGAACACAAAAGAAGGGGTAAAACCCACTTGTCCAAAGTTTCAGGCGATAATGCGCCCGTGGTAAGCAGCAAACAAGACCGGGCGGTCCAGATTTGCGCGCCCACATCGACGACGCGTATTGAATTTCGGACCCCCCTTGCCTTCCGATCTTTAAGCAAGGGGGGGGGGGTCCGAGATCGGGGGCGCACCTCTCCAACGGTCCAGATGAGCATGCCCGGATCAATGGCAATGAAGAACATTTCGGACCCCCCCCTCGGCCTTCTACCTTTAAGCGGAGGGGGGGGGTCTGAAATCGTAGATGCAGCTTCCAACGGCCACAATAGAGATGCCTAGATCAACGACGCTCGTGCAGCCCCGCTCTTCTCAACTGCCATGTGATTAACCAGTGTGGGCCCTATCCCCGTCACTTCATCCTCCCTTCCGCCTTTCCCCTGCTGCCGTATGTCATCCATTCATCTCTCCTCTCTGGTCCGCGTGGCCTTCCCTTCTTCTCATCATCCACTCACCGCCTGCCACGTGTTCCGTTCCTCTCCACATCAGCCTCTCACCCGAAGGTGAGTTATTCCTTCCATCATCCTCCTCCCATCTCGTCACTCCTCCCATATGCCCTTTTAACCCGACGCCTCCATTCCTGTCATGCGCCTCTCCCTCCGCGCTGGCCTCCATGCCTGTCCCTCAAGATATTCAGTTATTCCAGGTGGCAGCGCGAGAAGTCATCCATATCCCGAAGTGCTGAGTTGGCTGGGTCGTTCCCGATCCCAAGAAGCAGTTATTGAAGCGGTTGGTGGTGGTTAGACATCGTCTCCGCCATTATGGGGATGTCCTGCAATTAATTAAAGGCACGTCGATTCACCGAATAAACTGTCAGAAGACTGATCGCGTCTGCCATAAGTTGCACGATTATTCAAAGATTGCGGCTGCAGAGTGTCAGAAGCCATGCAGATGCAAAGCCTTCAATGCATTTTCTCGATCTTGTTGCTGTTGTTGTTTTGAGTATATGTAGGCATTTTTGCCAT
>JASDQU010102278.1:159792-241959 GCA_032191745.1 Picea mariana
CATAGTACACCATGATTTACGTGGAAACCCAAATGGAAGAAAACCACATAATTCTTTCTTATATATCAAATAATAATTTCATTGGAAGCACCAACTTCCCAATTCTCCAATTACAACTAGAAGGAGGCTATGACTCCCTATTTACAAGCTCCAATCTGAAGGAAGCTACAACTCCTTGAATTCTATGGCTCCAACCAGAAGGAGACCACAACCCCCTGATTGTCGGGCTCCAACCTGAAGGACGCTCCAACTCCCTGTGTTCTTCGGAACCAATCAGAAGGAGGCTACAACCCCCTTTCCTTTCCCTATCCTACCACCTTGAAATATAAGTGTAGACCAGCTGTCACTACCACAATGATTGCCACTGCCACTGTCACTGTCACTGTCACTATTGCCAACCTGTCACTGTATCCAACCTGTCACTGTCACTGATACTCAAAATCAATGAAACTAGACCCTCTCACATGGACACCATCACCAAACCATGTACATCAACCATGTACCACACCTAGTACATCAACCTGTACCATAACATGCATCAACCATGTACCACACCAAGTACATCAACCATGTACTATACCAATTACATCAACCATGTACTATACCAAATACATCAACCATGTATTGTCTCATGCATCAACCATGTACCATATCATAAGATATCATCAATGAAGTGCCTCAATCATAACCAAGATAGTCACAATACCAAAATACCAATATAGCCAAGATGTGATACTAATCAATGTACCATAACATCACTAAGGAGTACCAACATGTACCTACATCACCAAGACATGCACCTCATACATGTACCAAGAATATGCCTCTAACCATGCACCATATCATCAACCATATACCTCAAACAACATGCCAATCATCCATATATCATGTACCACAAGATATACCAAGCAAGTACTATCAATGGTGCACCTCAACCAAGTAAACCAACATAACCAAGAGGTGTATCTCATACATGTGCTACCATATACCAAGTGTTAACTTCAACCATGTACCAACATCTCAAAGAAATGTCTCTAATGATGAACCATAACCGTAAAATATATCAAACCATATATCAATATAGCCAAGAGTGTACTTCTAACAAAGTATCATGTCATCACCAAGGTGTACCATACCATGTATCATCACCACTATTCATCTGCCATAACAACATAAGAATAACCCTTAAAACTTACCTCTGATCCTGTAGCTAACCTGATACTATGTAATACTGACCTATAAAATTTCCTCAGTCCTCAAAAACCTGGCACTAGCACATTCCCCAAATCTGTCTTAGCCTCATGGGACTAAGAACTCTTGTCTCGTGGGGCTTCGTGTGACAAGTACTATGCAACCCGTGGGGATGCCTCGCGGGACACTAGTTGTCTCATCCGCAAGGATCGACCAATTAGGGATTTTACAAAAAACCATGGCTCTCCTCTGTAATCCTGAAACTCCCGCACTTCTCACCTGTCGCTACCTCATAATTCGCCGTCACAAACTTGCCAAATAGATCACTAGTTCACTAGAATATATTCAACAAAATAAGTGAGTAAATGTACTTGTGAATGAATCCTTGAGGTGTATTTTTACTTTTGTTGGGTAACCTCTTTCCTTAATCTTAGGGGCTTCTTGATTTTCTTGTTACAACCACTTTACCCTTTCATTAAATACTTGTAGCCAACTAGGGGCTTCTTGACCATTCTTCGGGGCTTCTAACTTCATGAGGGCATATCTCCCTGCCTATGTGGAACCATGTGGTGTACCACCTACTATTGGAAACAAAACAACGAGTACTATCCATCTGTGAGTGTGTTACCTGCATTTGCCTTGTCCTTCATGTCCTTATTTCTCAAACAACTTCGAGTCTCATGACCACACCTTTGGGGCTTCATGTAGAATTCATCAATTGCACCCATCTCATCTACTGACATCAACCACTCTTGTTGACATCAATGAAAACTAACTCACCATCAATCTCAACCACAACTTTGGGGTATCTCGAATGCTCCAAGGGTTGACATCAATGACAACCAACTGCCCAACAATCTCCCCCTTTGGCATTGATGGCAACACCAACATTGGTGGAAACATTGATGGCAACCCAATACTCATGCTCCCTCTGTGAACATTGCTCCTCATCAATGTATCCCTCTCTCCCCCTTTGACATAAATGGAAAAGGGTATCTCTCCTTGGGGTTTCCCCCCCTATCTTCGTGTGTTTGTTCTTTCACATGTTTATGTCCTCTCGTTCTTTCCAAGTTCATCTTTTCTTTTGATATCAATAACAAAGAGTGACTCCCCTTGAAAGTATACCTTTTCTGAACAATGCTTCTCTAACTTGATGCACTTGACTCTTTTTCTTATGATATTTATCTTTCTCTCCATTTGAAATCATAGGAAAAATGATAACTCCCCCTATATGCATGATTCTAATCTTGATTTCTTTCTCTGACGATTTCTCTTCCCTTTACTTCTTTGTAATATGTCGTGTTGATCAATGTAGTGCTTCTTGGTTATGTTTCCTTTCCTCTCTTCCAGTGTTATTTGTCCATTGGTGCTTCCTCTTGTAATTATCTGACATATATAAAAAGCATTCAAAATTTATTGACTTCAAATCTTCATGGCATGTTATGTTCATTGTTTAGACATCCATGACCATATTGTTCAACAATGTCCCTCTAATGATATAACTTCTGCTGAAGGTTTCTGTTTCCCTATTATGTTGTGCCTTTCACTTCTTGTCTTCATGTGACCAACCGATTCCACTGTTTCCAATTTTAAATATGGTTTGTCATATATTTGTCTAGACCTCCCAATGATCTCATAAATCCATCTCTATCCATATGTCATAAATTGTCCATAACTCTGCTACTCAACTATCCACAATGTTGACCCATTTGTCATAGTACTATCATGAATCTTCTTTGTTGTAACTGATCATCAGATATCCCTATTTCTCAGACTGAATCAAAATATGTCCATTGATCTACAATACATCGTTGAACCTGTAATGGATATATCCCTTCCTGGAAAGTATGTCAATGATATTCCTATGATATCTGCATGGGAACACTGCTTCTCAATCGATCAATCTGTGGCTTTGTACTTCTGTTATCCGACTGCTCTAAATCTATCTCTACAAACACTTCAAACTACTCGAAGGATGGTTATCTGATCTACAATAACTAATGCATAGACTCCCCTTATTCAATATTCATGTTTACTGGGAGTCTCCAAGATGAAGGGCTCAGAACAATGGAGGAATACACCCTAATGCAGAGTAATATTCCTCTTCATCTATAGACTCATCATCTCTCTAAACTTTGAATTCTTCCTTTTTGCTTGTGGATTCATTTTAATCTTGCACTAAAGTTCATGAGAGTACAATCTCTTGGGCCTATTCTTTATTCACATGCTCTACTTTTCTTTCTCGCACTACTACAAATCATGTGATCTCTGGGACCTATTTTCTTCTTGTTTTTCGTTTCTTCCCCAAACCTTCCTGTATCTGACATCTTCCTTTTTGCCTCTAGATTTTTCCTAATCTCCTACTATTTCCAATACTGAGAGTATGACTTCTAGGTGTCCTTCATTTATATTCTATTCTTTTATCTGTTCTTGTTTCCTTTTCCAAACTTTCTTATATCTAACATCAATGTTTTTTTTCTTAGAATTATCTATCACGTTTCTACAATCATGAGCTATATGACCATAATTGTGGCATTTGTAACATTCAATGTTATGTGGAGCCACATAAGCATTTTTTGCTTGAACAATTCTTCCATAAGCCCTGGAATCTACATCTTTATGTCCAAAGTTAGTACAAGTAAAACATTGGCCATAAAATAAATTTACATACCTGGGAGTGAGCGATCTTCTTTGCGGTTTAGTCCTTCTGAATTCATGCATCGGTTGATCACAATATTCTCTTCTTTTGATCCCTTCATCATGATTGAAGTTTCTTCATTGCTTGAATGTGGAGGGTCTTGTTGAAGATGTATCTCTATTATACTCATTCTTCTTTGATTCTTGTCGACCATGATTCCTTCCATTGAGTACTTATGCATAACTCTTACCCTTTTCTTCATTCTTCCCTTCTGGCAAACTTGAGTGATTCTCTTCATCTTTCTTTACTGATGATGTGGATGTTTCTCTCTCTTCAAATTTCTTGTTGAGCTTGACAATTTTAACTCTCAATGTGAAAATTTCTTTTTCAAGTTTCTCAACCTCTTCTTCTTTCTTCATCATTTGAATCTTCATTAATTCTTCCGCTCTCTTTGCTTCTTCAAGTTGGATCTTCAAGGAAATGATTTCTTCTTCAAGTCTTCTTTCTCGTTGACTGAATTTTGCTTCAAGCTGGTTTAAATTCTCAAATCTTTCCTTGTGATGCTGTGTCAAAATCTTCTCTCTCTTTTCTGCTTCCTTTATTTGTGCTACTATCTTGGCTTCCAAACACAACTTCTCTTCCATATGAATTTTGTATGTTTCTTCAATCATTTTGGCTTCTTTTACTTGGAATTCTTTAGAACTTTGAACACCTTCCTTTAGCTTGATAAATTCTTTCTCGAGTGACTTGTTTTATTCTCTTTTTTTCTTTAGTTCATCTAAAGCACTGATTAATTTTGCTTCAAGATCTACTATGCCTTCTTCACAATCTTCTTCTTTTGAATCTATCTGACATGATGATCATCTTTCTTCTTGTTATTTTCTTTCATCTTCTTTAGCATTCTTTAGATTTGTGAGGGGAGAATCCTCAAAGTAGATATTCTGTATATTATCCCAAAGTTCTTTAGTTGATGGACATTTTCCAACTTTCTCTCTTATCGGACAAGGTAATCCTTACCATATGAAATCCATTGCTATTTTGTTGTTTTTTTTCAATTCCTTCTTGGATGCAATATTTGGTTTCTTTGTAGTGGTGTATCTTGTAACAACTAATTTCCAAACATCATACCCCTGTGCCTCTAAGAGTGTTTTCATCTTGATAATACAGATTTCAAATCTCTGACCATTCTTACCATCAAACCGTGGTACCCCAAACATAGCGTACTCCATGATCTTCCTTCAAGTGGTTAAACTATTTCTTGAAGGAATATGCTCTGATACCAATTGATGGAATACTGAGAGGGGGGAGGGGGGGGGGGTGAATCAATATGAGCACTTTTACCACTTTTAACCACAATATATAAACTTCAATCTTATTGACAATATATCATCAATGTATCATCTACGATTACATTCAATATATCACGAGCATATAAACACAAGCAACATCACATCAAATACATAGTACATCGCGATTTATGTGGAAACCCAAATGGGAGAAAACCACATAATACTTTCTTATATATCAAAGAATACATTCATTGGAAGCACCAACTTCCTAATTCCCCAACTACAAATGGAAGGAGGCTACAACCCCCTATTTACAGGCTCCAACCTGAAGGAAGCTACAACTACCTGAATTCTCTGGCTCCAACTAGAAGGAGGCTACAACCCCCTGATTCTCAGGCTCCAACCTGAAGGAAGCTCCAAATCCTAGTGCTCTCTGTCACCAACTAGAAGGAGGCTACAACTCCCTTTCCTTGCCCCATCCTGTTTCCCTGAAATATAAGTGTAGACCAATTGTCACTACCACAATCATTACCACTACCATTGTCACTATCACTATCACCAATCTGTCACTGTCAACCTATCACTGTTAACTTGTCACTGTATCCAACCTGTCACTGCCATCGATACTCAACATTAATGAAACCAAATCCTCTCACATGGATACCATCACCAAACCATGTACAACGACCATGCATCAACCATGTACCACACCAAGTACATCAACCTATATCATACCAAGCATCAACCATGTACCACACCAAGTACATCAACCTGTATCATACTAAGCATCAACCATGTACCACACCAAGTACATCAACCATGTAATATACCAAGTACATCAACCATGTATCGTCTCATTCATCGACGATGTACCATATCATAAGATATCATCAATGAAGTGCCTCAAGCATAACCAAGATACAAATATAGCTAGATGCGATACTAATCAATGTACCATAACATCACTAAGGAGTACCAACATCACCAAGACATGCACCTTGTACATGTACCAAGAATATGCCTCTAACCATGCACCATATCATTAATCATATAACTCAAACAACATGCCAATCATCCATAGACCATGTACCATAAGATATACCAAGAAAGTACTATCAATTGTGTACCTCAACCAAGTACTAACATCACCAAGAGGTGTATCTCATACATGTGCTACCATATACCAAGTGTGAACTTCAAACATGTACCAACATCTCAAAGAAATGTCTCTAATGATAAACCATAACCATAACATATATCCAACCAGATATCAAGATAACCAAGAGTGTACTTCTAACAAAATATCATGTCATCACGAAAGGTGTACCATACCATGTATCATCACCACTATGCATGTGCCATAACATCATAAGAATAACCCTTAAAACTTACCTTTGATCCTGTAGTTGACCTGATACTCTGTAATACTGACCTGTAACCTTTCCTCAGTCCTCAACAACTTGGCACTAGCATATTCCCCAAACATATCTTATCCTCGTAGGACTAAGAACTCCTGTCTTGCGGGGCCTCACGTGACAAGTACTATGCAACCCACGGGGATGCCTCGTGGGACACTAGTTTTCTGACCCGCAGGGATTCCTCGCGGGACACTAGTTGTCTTACCCGCAGGGATCATTCAATTAGGGTTTTTACATAAAACCCTATCTCTCCTATGTAATCCTAGAACTTCCACACTTCTCACCTGTCGCTACGTTAGATTTTGTCGTCGCAAACTTTCCAAATAAATCACTTGTTCACTAGAAGAGATTCAATAGAATAAGTGAGTAAATGTACTTGTGAATGACTCCTTGAGGTGTATTTATAATTTTGCTGGGTAACCTCTTTCCTTAATCTTAGGGGCTTCTTTAGTTTCTTGTTAAAACCACTTTACCCTTTCATTAAAGACTTGTAACTAACTAGGGGTTTCTTGACCATTCTTTAGGGATTCTAACTTCATGAGGACATATCTCCCTAACTGTGAGGAACCACATGCCGTACCACCTACCATTGGAAATGACACGACAAATAATATCCATATTTGAGTGCGTTACCTGCATTTTCCTTGTGACTCCTTCATATCCTTATTCCTCAAACAACTTTAGGTCTCTTGACCACACCTCTAGGGCTTCCTTTAGACTTCATCAAATGCACCCATTTCATCTGCTAACATCAACCACTCTTGTTGACATCAATGACAACTAACTCACTGTCAATATCGACCACAACTCTGGGGTATCTTAAATTCTCCAAGGGTTGACATCAATGACAACCAACTGTCGGACAAAGGAGAGGATATATACTTAGCATCTACAAGTTCACATTTATATCATGATGTATGGTTGATTGATTAACTATGATGATTATTTTCATGTGATTCCTCATAGGGAATGGTTTTGTGAACATGGAAAGCATAATGGAAAGTGATGTCTTCTTAGGAGATGACTCAATAACCAACATCATAGGATGTGGAAAAGTAAAGTTGTTGCTTGAATATAGAAGGGTTAAAACCCTACAAGGTGTTCTAAATATTATAAGATTGGATAAAAACCCGATATATGCAAGGAAGATGAGTGATGCAAGTGTGTAAACTATATTTGAAAGAGAGACTTGCAAGATGGTTCGAGGAGAAATGGTGTTTGGATTGGGAAACTATACAAGTTGTTGAGAAGCACTATGATAAATACAAGACTACATTTACTACTCCATGGGGGACTTTTGTGAGTGTTATGACCTTTGAACTAAAGAATATTGGACCACTTTTTAGCGTTCATGTCATAGTGATTTCATGTCCGGTTCACATTCTTTTGGCCTATCTCGATGATCCCACAACTCACTCAAAGAGACATTTGAATCATTTGGAATACTTGCACACTATCTCCTTAGGTGTCTCAAGTACAACATATGATCAAATACTCTTAAGTGTGTCTTCTGCATGCTAGTGGGTTGGTTATTGGAATTCATAGTGTCAAAATCTGGCATCACTATATACCCTTTGAAAGTTTAAACCATCAATGAACTTCCCTCGCATTATAATCTGCACCAATCATAGAGCCTCCAAGGAAAAACCAATTTGTTGTGTAAGTTTGTTCCCAACTATGGTTATTACGATCAGAGATACCCTTCATACGGGATGATCATGTCCAACTGTCCTTTGWCACATTAAAGCATGGCCTTAATTCAATACCTTTAATTAGCCCTCCCAGCCTTGATAARGATTTTATCCTTTACATTTTTACCTCACCCTTTTTGCTATCAATGGAGTGTTGGTTTAGGATGGGATTGATGGCTATGAGAATATCATCTATTACACAAGTAAGAACTTGTTTGGACCCTCATCGTTATATAGCCAAATTCAAGACCAATTCCAACACTTGGTGGTTGTTTTCTTAGTTTAGAAGTTGCATCATTACATTTTGATGCACAAAACCAAAATCAATTGATAGTAGACTCATTGGATCATTATCCTTTAAGAGATTTAGATTTTGTCATTCCTAAGAGTAATAAGGCCTTATCCCTTGTTGAGTTCATTTATGAGCTTCCAAATGGTGCCTTAGAAGTACCTTTGATGATTACCTTTCCAATGAACATGTGTTCACCATATCAATTGACAACCCTTGGCATGGCAACATTTTAGTTTACTTGTGAACCCAACATTTTTATCCTTATCTATCTCGTGATGATCAACGATGTATTCATCATTAGGCTCTTGGATATTTTCTCATCGGGGATGAATTTTATCATCAAGGAGTTGACACCTTATTGCATCATTGTCTCACTCACGAGGAGGAATAACAAGTCTTAAATGTCTGCCATAGTGGCACTTGTGGTGGCCACTTTTCCAATATGGCTATTGCCGAGAAGATTATCCATGCAAGTTATTTTTTCTTACTTTATTTTCTAATTGTATTAGGGTAGTTAAGCATTATATTAACTATTAATTCTACGCTCCCAAGGCACAATATCCTACAACTACATTGCACCATGTCATCATCATAGGCCATTTTTGCAAATGGGCCATTGATTTCATGGAGTGCAACCCACCTCCCGTCGACAATCATAGATACATTATTGCGGTTTTCAATTACTTCACGAAATGGGATGAAACGTCCCAACTTTTAATTACACTGTCACTATTGTAACTCATTTCTTTTTTAATCATGTCATTACTTTATTATGTGTCCCAAAATAATTGGTTCTGGCCATGACCAACATTTCAAAGATGAAACCTAGCATGAACTAGCTTCACTATCAAGTATTGAGCATCAATATTCATCTTCTTATTATCTATAGGGGAATGACCAAGTTGAGGTCGTCAATAAAATCCTTATAAACATGCTCCAACAGACTGTGAATAAGCACAAGACCAACTTTGATTGCATTTTATTCCCAAGCTTATGGGCCTATAGGAAATCTGCTAAGATTGCAACTAGGTTCACCCCCTTCCATCTCATCTACGACAAGGAGGTAGTCTTACTGATTAAGTGTCAAATACCCTCCCTCTATCTAGCTGTCGAACTCTTCCCTAATACCACTCCGCTAGAACAAAGAACAATTACATTGAAACACACCAATGAAGATCATTGTATCGCCTTGTAAACCATTAAAGAAACCAATAAGTGTTCTAAATCTCAATACAATTGCAAGGCACACCCTCATGTCTTCCACAAAAGATATCTAGTTCTTGTGTTATACCAAGACCACAATATCTTAGGTCGAGGAAATTTTGAACATTGATGGCAGGGACCTTACATTGTCAAAGGATATCTAGGAAAAGGGCCATACTTACTTGCAAGGCCCAAAGAGGAACTTCTCCCTAACCCATGTATTTCACTCAATATAGAGAAGTTTTACCTTTAATCCATTTTTTTAGAGATTCTTTTCATCTTGTATATAGGTTAGATAGGACTTTACATTCCTTTTGTAATATTTTCATCCCATACTTTGTCTTCTTGCATGATTGTGATGGACCCCTTGTCTTGTTTCTAGAATGGTCATGACGATGGTGCGAGTTGTTATTCAAAGAATCTCACCTCAACAACTTTGACTCTTTTTACCCCTTCACTTTCCCTTGTGCACTTCAGTGGCCTTTGCATTGGATCTGCCACAAATAACTAGGCCCAATACGATGTTTTGATTGGATTGTTAGTCATTGCCCTTGCATATTTCATGTGTTACCTTTGTGTTTATCTAGATTCCCAACTTCTCATCATGCAATTGAATGAAATTTATTATGTGCGTAAGCCTTGGAGTTTTAGAAAATATTTATAAGTTAAAATTTTGGTGCAGTCATTTGAATCAATTTCATATAGCAATGTTCCCAACATTGAAAATAGTTTCATAGATAACATTGTCAATAATATGGCTTGGGACATATGAAATAAATCATGTCTTAGATAATGTCCTTGTTGAAACTGTCACAATTGATGAAGACAAAACACCACTCCTCCTCAATGGACATCTCTTAAAGCTATCTCAAAATCCATTGACTAAAGATGAATTCATTCCAACTCGACAGGGAATAATAGAGAACATCAATTTCATCAAAGGCACCCCTTCCTTCAATCCCAGATAATACATTCCTTTCTCATTTAAATACACACACATAAAAGAGATTTTTTTTTTCTTATGATGAAAACCTGCAAACATGTCATGATACAAACCAAGTTTGAAACCAATTTTACTAGCAGACTTGCTTTTCCAAATAATATCTTGGAGTGAAAACAAACTTCCATTGGCACTGTAGGACAATGGCAACTCAAAAACTATTTTGCTAGAGAATTGTCATTGAGGAAGAAGAAAAGGAAAAGAAAAATGTACTTTACATGCTATTTTTGTCTTTGTTTCATTCATGTAGATAATAGAGATAATATTAAACACATAAGCTATAGATCAATACAAGGTTGACAAGTCCCGCCCTTGAGCTAACAAATAGATCTAGAACAAAGTTGTTGAAGTCTACAAACTTGCAGAATCCGATCTAACTCCCGGTTCAAGTAACTTAGGTATATCACTATAAATCTTATGACTTTGATCCTAAATTACCATTGTTAGCTATAAAATCACCATTATTAGACTCACCCTACATATTTCACTGTCCAATGTCTGAGGTTTTCCATATCTTAATTTGGAGGGAGGTATTTTCCAGCCTTCATGATGTGTGACTCAGTTCGAAAATATTTCAGTATCCTTCAAGCTACTGAATAGTAACTTTAGTATGAACTTATTGCCACTTCATCAACAAGCATGCCAAATGGCACCATTAATTTACTAGGAAAATATCACAATGAAAAAGATAAGTAGTCAATCATGGGTGACGAATACCATTAACACCAGTTTAATGCTACCATCATGTTGTGTAATGACTAATCATGAGGAGGAATGCTCTATTATACAAAATTAATTTTCGATCACCATGAAGACATGCAAATACTAAAAAAACTAATGGTAGTTATGGATGATAAATATTTTCAAGCTTCAACAACCAATCAGAAACTTGGCATAAAAAAATAGTAAGCCCATTCTGGCCTATAAGAATGCTATGGAGGATAGTAGTTTTGATTGATTGTGGTAGAGAAGAGAGAAATAACAATAGACAACATAGTTGATTAAGTTGCAGAGCAGAGATTGCAGAGGAAGCAACCATCTCTAGAACATAACATTAGCCAAGGGTGGAACATTGAATATAAGGGAACTTGCAAATACTAACTTAATGTGCAACACCCCGATAGTACAAAAAATATTCTAGCAAGCTGGTTGGATGGAGTTCTTTGACCAACTCAATGGATATAATGATGCAATCACCTTATATTTTTCTCATCAGTTACATGGAAATTCCACAATAGTGGAAGGATTGTTGATAGAGGTAACTAAGGAGTCAACTGCAGAGGTGACATGGTTGTTAATGGTAGGAGAAAAATGGTTTAAGAGAAAATCTGACTCCCTTAATGCCAATCAAAGTTTTATGTGTGCTAGAGAGTGAATCAAAGACATAGGAAAATGTGTAAAAAGGGACACACTATCAAATCCATGGGACTAGGTATCCTTGCATTTCATGAGGTACATTATCTATGAGGGTTGACATAATTATTTTGGCCTTTGCATTAATATTTTGAATCATTTAAGGCATAAAAAGATTGTCAGTGTGCCCTGTTATCTAATGAAATCACTGCAAAATATGGCCACAAAGGTCTAGAAAAGTAGAAAATTTGTTGTAGCTCGCCATGGACTAATTAATATTTTGATTGTGGATGCCCTAAGAAGAGAAGAATGAAGATATTGTCAGATTAGTAGATGCGTGTGAGGAAATTGTTAAACAATCTAATGAGATGTTATCTTGTAGACCACTTGCAAGGGTCTATACATTGTATTTAAAGGAACAATGGCATAGATTCCAAATTGAATGTTGTGTTTCAAAAATAGATTATGAAAACCCTTGCAAATTTTATGAACCATAGTTTGGCATTACCCCAAAAATGAGAAATCCCCTATCTGATCTTTATTTTCACAACTACGCTTTGCAGTTGAGACTGAGGTGGTCCCCAAATTTGTATTTTACATGCAATGGAGAGCCTTCATGTCTTGGCTACAGAATGTGAACACCAAATTTACAGTTGCAAAACGCTACTAAGCTAAGAAATTAGAGGAAGCATTGTAAGTGAGATGATAAGTGGCCAAGCCCAATGAAGTTTGGAATAACCACATTCATGTGATAACATATCCACTTGCTCATCCAATGCTAGAGAAGATACAATTGGAAGTTGCAATAGAATGTATTACACTCATAAGCACTTCCAGGGAAGAATTATTAAGGCATACAAAGATAATACGTCAAGCATTAATATAGGAACTACAATAGAGGGAACCACACACATTTCCAAGACTAAGTACATCTCTCTTTCGGACTAGCCTATACATTGAAGGTCTAAGGAGGATCACTTCCAACTGGATAGGATTAAAATACAAGTTCCCCCTCTTATTGCAACCCATTCTTTATATCAAGAAATCGAGTGAACTAAATGATGATGTTGAGAGGGCAAGATGGAAAGAGATTGTAAGTTTTTTAGGATATCACCCCAGGGAAAAAGAGACCTACCCCGTGGCTTATGATATTATAAATATATGTTGTGTTGCATAAAATGTTATTGAATATGAGATATCTTTGCATGAGAATATGGTGCTTTAATCACTAGGAACAAGTAATAGTCCAAGATCCCTAGTGAGAAAAGCAGAGAATCCAACAAAAAAAAAGAATCCCCAACAATGAGGACATAGTCTCCAACGACAAAGGAAGAATCAACCAAAACTACAATTTTAAAAATGGAGTCATCAGAATCAATGATAGTTAAGATAGAGTTAGCTACAATAGAAATTGAAGTGGAATTAGTAGCCGCAATAAAAATCAAAGTAAAATTAGCAACTGCAACATATGTTGATGTCAAATCAATATCAACAAAAACAATAGAAAGAAAAATATCAATAGCAACAGAGGTCAAATTAGAAAAAATACCATAGATAGATCCAACAACAATAGCACAAGAGATAAAATCAACAACACTAGAAAAAAATAACCATAGGAGAAGACTAATGAAGTTGCTAGACAATCTGAACTCCTTTTTTGTTTTCTCACGAGGTCGTGCAAACCTCTAAGTTGGGGGATATGACAGGCTCTTGAATCAATCCCATTATATTCATTAATTGTATAAATAATTACCCCCAAGACCTTGTAATTTATCTATTGGTTGGCCATATGTGTACTAAACTAACCTATTTTGTAGCTAATGACAATGTGTTGATTAATAGCTTGCAATAGTTTATTTTAGTTGCATTTCATGACATTGTTATGTGCATGCTTGAGTTTTCCTATTGTTGATGAGTATGGGTTTGTGATATGGTTGTTGATTATTTGTTATTTGTATATTTAACCCTTATGGCCATGGATAAAGTACTTTTTTTCATCATCTTTGATCCTACTTTTGACATATGTCCCAACTACATCCAAGAAAAGTACAAGTCAATATGTGTTGATCAATGTGATGGAGAAGGAAATACTTCACTAAAAAAGAGTTATGGAATCAATCAATTAACCCTATTAACCTAAGTGAAACAACAGAGAGATGTGTTCCACAATGCTATAGTCTGAGGAAGAAGGGAGATGGCTACCCACTCTGCCACAACCCAATGAAAGTAGTAGACCTATGAGAAGACTAGCACCATGAGCTCTCCAACATGCCTCTTGCCCCATATTGAGAAGAAGAGAGACAATTATGCTCTCGATAGTAACCATTTAACGTAGTAGATCAAGTCAAAAAATTGTGCCATGGATCCTCCAAGCATATATATTCCTTCACCAAAAAAGAGATCATGCACCCCAGGATCCCATTCCTCGGCAAGCCGCCTTAACTAATGAAGGAGGAACTAGTGATTTTGGGGGTAATACTATTAGTTCATTCGCATGGATTTCCTCAGTAGGGATCCAAGTCTCTTTTAGTGTAAATATGCTCATTTGCAATTCTATTAGGGTAGACAATCATAGGTTTGAGTTAGCTTGTAGCTAGGGTTGAAAGGGTTGCAGACTAGAGTTTGTAATTTTGAATTTTTTTGATGAAATAACAAGACTATCATTCTTCTGAATTAATTCAAGTTGTAAAGAAGGGATTTACCAATCCTCCTCAAGTAGGGCCCACTTGGAGAATTTTCTAGTAAATGCACATTCATATTTTTTGTGTATTGCATATGTAGTTTATGGTGTGAAGGTTTCTATTTTTCTGTAGCTAGAACATTTATGTTATCTCTGTTAACATGATTAATTCCTTCACCAACATGCCATAATCTATGGTCGACAAGGGATATATTGTGTGATTCAACACAATATAGAATAGGTTTATCTTCTAGCATTGAATTTACCTTTCGAGTTCAATTTCCTTTATATAGCATCACACATTCATATTTTACTTTACTTTCAACAAAGATGTTTAATTCTAAAGGAGATAAGGATTTATGCAACATCAAACAATAATCCCTCAGACATTCCATGTTTGGAAGACTCATGTTATAGATTTATGGTTCTCTACAGTAGGTAGATTCTTATTAATTATATAGTTTTATTTTCTAAGAAGAAAAGAATACATAATTTATTTAACAACTCATTTCTACGCTTGATAATCGCATAAACTTTGCACAATGTTTCCGAAGTTTACAATCACCCTTGTTGATAATTTAAGTGTGATTGCCCAAGATTCAGTAGCCTTTGTTGCTACAATACTTCATCTCACTAGTGACAAAGAGGAAAACAAGTGTTGGGTATGAGATTTAATATTGGTAAGATACGATGGTCATATTTCCAAGAGAATGAGCATTTTGTGCTTCATGAAAACCATGATCATGAAGATGAAAAAGATGGCCAAGTTGATTGTATACCTTGGAAACAAATGAAAAGTGTAGATTTGGTATTCAAGAGGAATTTTGGTTTGTTTTCAGCACTTACTTCCAGCCCAAGTGCATTGAAGTAGTGATTCTTCATGAAAATCCAATTGCGACATGGATGGAGGAAACTTTTCAAAAACTAAAGCAACAAAGGAAATTTTGGAAAGGGGTAATTCATGCACTCTTTTTCTTGGTTCAAACTCCTTTCTGTTGTGTTTTGTATGCTTACCAATGTTGTTCTAATTTTGTTTATGCCTCGAGCACTTCTTGCCCCCCTTGGGAACTTTTCATGTCCATTGGGGGATATATTTCCCTATTCCTTTGCATGCCAAACCCCAATGTCATCCACCATCCCATCAACCCTCTTCATACACGGGTCTCATAGACTTGTCAAAATACATACATGGTTTAATTGGAAATTCCATGTCACTTAGTGGTCCACCCCTCTTGGGCATAATTTATGGCCATTAGGTATACATTGTCCTATTTTTTTTCATTCCAAAATCAAATTTCATCCACCATCCCATCAACCTCTTCGTGCATGGGTCTCATAGCCTTGTCAAAATACATACATAGTTTCATTCACAATGTCATGTTACGTAGTGGGCCCACTTGCTGGTTAGGTCAGGTAGGTAGGTTTTCCCTTTTTTTAGCCAATTCCCTACATTTTCCTTTTAAACTTTCTAGCATCTAGTTTTGTTTTTGAAATTATTTCCAGTGTGATCTTGTGCTACCCTAGAAAGCAAAGTTTGAGAAGAAGTAAAGTTTTGACACCATAGATTAATTTGTGACTCCATATCCCAATGGATTAAAGCATTGGTATGTTCACCCTAGAGTGTAGTTATTGGCACCTCACATGGAGGATCCATCTCACCGAAGTAGTTGATGTTGTCACCTAAATTATCACTCCCAAAATTGGCCTTTTTCCTATGGGGCCCACCTCAAGCCAAATTTTGAAAATCAACCAAATAACATATTTGAATGCATCAAGTGGATCAAACATGTTTATTAGGGGTCATTGATCATGTCGTAGATGATGGAATATGATTCATAGTTGTAAAAGTATTGAACATGGTTTATAGACCAAATGAGTAATTTAGGTGTAGAGAGTGGCTTAGATGAAATTTTTGAGGTCACTGATCATGCCAGAGCTGACATAATCCAATTTAGAGTTGCAAAAGTATGAAAATGACCTAATCCAAACTAATCATACATGTAGGATGACCTATTTGAAGGCAAAGATTGGCTTAGATATGTTTGTTCAAGTTTTGAAGGTAATGTAGAAAATGATGCCCCTTCCATGGAAATGAAAGCCTACATATAAGAAGGAGAGGATATATACTTGGCATCTACAAGTTCACATTTAGATCATAATCTATGGTTGATTAACTAGGTGATTATTTTCATATGACTCCTCACAGGGAATGGTTTTGTGAACATGAAAAACATAATGGAAAGTGATGTCTTCTTAGGAGATGACTCGACAACCAAAATCATAAGACGTGGAAAAGTCATGTTGTTGCTTAAATATAGAAGGGTTAAAACCCTACATGGTGTTCTAAATATTATAGGGTTGGACATAAACCTGATATATGTGAGGAAGATGAGTGATGCAGGTGTGTAAACTATATTTGAAAAAGAGACTTGCAAGATGGTTCGAGGAGAGATGGTGTTGGAAAAGGGTTTGGATTGGGACAATATACAAGTTTTAGAGAAGTAATACATCCAATGGGGGTAACAATTCTATTTCTCTTGAGGTGAGAAAATAAGTCGAAAGGAACCCTATTGTCCCCATAAAGAAGCAAGTGATCTGGCATCCAATTTTAGGAAATATTGGAGAGAAGGGAATTCAACTTTCGCACAATAAAGGTATGGTTGAAGGAATTTGTGATTGTTGCTTAGATTTTGGTTTATGTTTACATTGTGCTTATGGCAAACAAAATCAAGTGAATTCCCTACTAGAACTAAAAGAGTAGAAGGGATTCTAAAGTTGATACATTGTGATGTGTTTGGGCCCATACCTATTCCATCACTAGGTAAATCAATATACCATGTCTAATTTATAGATGATTTCTCAAGGAATATAGATATATTTCCTGTAGTAAAATTTTTAGGTTTTTGGTAGAATCAAAGAGTTGAAGTCTCTTGTGGAAACTAAAGAGAAAAAAAAGGTTTTGAGGACAGATAATGTTGGAGAGTTACATAGAAATGAATTTAAGGAGTCTTGTAAGTAGTGAACAATAAAAAGGAAAAATAAAACTAGATGCAACCCTCAATAGAATGGAGTTGTAGAAAGAATGGATAGGGTGTTGATGGAAAAGGCAAGGAATACACATTTTGTGTTAGGTTAACATAGGAATTTTGAGTAGAGGTAGTGGATAATGCATGTTACCTAGTAACTTGATCATCTACATTAGCATTTTCTAATAAAATTCTCTAGGAATTTTGAGTAGAGGTAGTGGATACTGCATGTTACCTAATAACTCGATCATCTACGTTAGCATTGGATAATAAAATTCTCCACAAGGAATGGACAAGTAAGAAACCCTCTAGTCTTGAACATTTTAAAGTTTTTGGTTGTGATGCTTATGTGCATGTTCCAAAGGAGAAAAAAAATCCTCAGGCTCCTTTGACTGGACCTTTCTTAATGGGAAAGATCTATTTCTTTCTTTATCCATGGGAGGAGGGAGTGGGAACGGGGCGAAGTCAAAGGGAGTCTAAGGTACTCATCCAACAATGACAACACAACATTCATCATTGTTGTGGGTGGGCATGTTCTTCACTATTTATTAACCCAACCCTCCCCCCACTATCGGTTTCCACAATATTTCCCCCTACTTTATATTCCACCCTCCTTCACTTATGCCTTTCTCTAAGAGAGATTTAGGGTATGTTTTCTCTTGTTGTGGTTCCCCTCAAACATGCAATTTCCCTCAATTGGCATAGTGGGTGGTATCCCAATGAAGCGAATATATTATTTCTCTCTGGCTTAATATAAGATGGACAATAAATTAGGAAAATGTATTTTTATTCGTTATAAAGATGGTGTGAAAGTTTATAATATTTGGAACCCAAAATCTAAGAACATTATTGTTAGTCAAGATGTAATCTTCAGATAGATTGAATTTACTACCAAGCATGGATAACAATTAAGAGAGGAAGAACCATAAATGATGCATTTTGAGTTGAAAGATGAATATTTTGACTCAACAGAAGATGATGAACCAGATGACAAGGATCCTCAACCCTTAGCCTCGAAGATATCGAAACCAAAAATAAGGAAAATGAAAAGGTGTAGTCCACCTAATTTTGGTTTTACTTTTTCTTTATTCGCTACTAGTGATGATCCTAGAACTATCAGGGGGGAAATGGATGCAAACGAAGGTAAATAGTCACATCAAAACTGCTCACTTGCTACATTTTTAATAGTCACGTGGAAATATGTCATTATTGGTATGCATAACCCCCATTTCTATCCCTTTTACACCACCATATGACCTCAAAATCATCGTAAATATCCTATTCAAACCCTATAATTGACCAAAAAGGGCCAACACAGAGAATACCCCCCAAAAGTACACTCAAACAATGCTGATAACACCCCAAAGCTACATTGATCCATTAAAAAACTATTTTTGATTGTTTCCAACCCTCATCAATGGACCCGAAGTGGCATAATGGGAGGTTAGTTATATGTGGACCATCCTAAACCCTAGTTTCTATTATTAATCTTGATTTGGTAATTTTTAGCCACTATTTGGAAAACCATGTCAAGGGGGTTTAACTGCTATTTTACTATAAATAAAGCATTTGAGGTCACTCCATTCCTCCATTGTCACATGTAAGGACAGGGTGTCGAAATATCACAAAAGTATTGAGGACTTATTCCTCTTGATAATATGTTTCTTGCTTAGGTACCTTGCTTATCAACCAATGACGGAGTTACAATCAAATCAAGGAAGCCAATGACCCATCCCAAGGAGGGGCTTTAGATCCCATCAACTTCAATAAGCTTATTGGCTGAGTGTATTCTTTGGCCTTATCATTGGCAATGGAAAATTCTTTGCATTCTTTCATATTTCTTGTTCATGTCAATGTAATATTTTATTTCTTTAGTTATGTATTGCATGAATATTCTAGGGTTTGAAGATTTAAAAGTAGACTCAGGGTTTGGTTTTCTAACTCTAAACACCATTTTTTTGGGCTTAATGTGTAAATATTAAGATAATGAGATTTATATACCCTTAAAAAAAATCCACACGAACATATTGGCAACTCCATTAGGGAAAAAATCCATATCTTATTCCCCGGTTGTGGGTGTGTTTATTGTTCCCCTCACCTCTTTTTCTCTTAGTTTAAATCTTGGATTTTATTTATATTTCTATATGTGTTGTTTTTACATAGGTTGCTAGGTAAGAGTCCTTCATCTTTGCCTCATGAAAAGACTGGAAACCTCCACTATTAATTTCAAGGCCAATGCAATTTTTGACCCCTATTTTTTCACTAGTCAAACACACCTTTTGGGGGTGTTTTCTGCACTCATTCAATGTAGTTTTCATCCCTTCTTTTTGCACCGCCAATGAAATTTTTAGGGTACTTTTCTGCATTAGTCTCAAAATTCATTTTTTTTTTAGATTTCTAGTTTTTTCTTGGTTCAAGCAATAATCATATAGGGACAATTTAAGCTTTTAGGGTCTTGATACTATATTGTAATGCATTTGTAGAGAAATGATGTAAGTAAAGAAAATCCCCCCTAGGGTTCCTAGTACCCTCCACTTTTAGGATTTCTCTTTGTTGCATTGCATATTTTTGTTGCAATATATTGAGTTTAGAACATAACTTGTTTGAATTTCCCTTAGACTTACTTTAAATTACAAAAAAATTGGATGAAGAAAAGCCTCCATTGTTGCAGTGAAACTTGTCATTGTTTTTTAGCTTTTGTTTGAAGTCTTGGTATTATTTTTTTCTAGCTATCTATATACCTCTTTTTCAGCTTTCAAGCCTTGCTTGTTTCATGTTATAACAGGTCTTTGATTTCAGAATGAAAAGTTAGTAAAGTTAAAGAAAATAACATCCTTTATTTCCTAGTATTTGACTTTTTCATCTTACTTTTCAATTTGAAATTGCATGCTCATTTAGTCCTAGTCCATAGCTAGGCTAAAGTAGGAGTCTCTACTTGTTGATTTGAATTGATAGATTCTTATATATATTTTAGAAAGATAATCAAGATAAAGAAAAAATTCCCTTTACTTCATTACCTCTCTTAATTTTCAGTTACACATTTCAATTTCAAATCTTATTAATTGCAAGTACTTCTATTTTCAACATTTCTTTTTGAAGTTGGTTACACCACGAGTACACACACTTCAATCCTTAATCATATGTTTGGTTCACAACCATAAGCTCAGACTAAAATTAATGACCTAACTTAACACATTAAATCCTCATTTGGGGCCAAAAGAATTTTGTAGTTAAGTTAGGGTTGTGGGGATATGAATCCAAATAATTTGCCACAACCATTTCACATATAAAACATAATGGTTGACTTTTTAGGGAAATTGAAATCCTTTCTATTAAATATGGTAAGATCTGTTTAGAAGTAGGTGAGCTCTTCAAAGTGGATAATTCCAAGGTTGGGACTAGAGGGTTGATAGAGACTCTTATCTCTTTCAATACTAAATATCCCCCAACCATTTGTTTTTAGCTTGAAGGCAAGGTAACTTGTATCTATGAAGAGGTAGATTAGTGACCATTCTGCTAGGTTCCTACATGGGTTTCTCTCGTAGGATGGAGGTAACTCGAGACAAATTTCTATGGGCCATTAGGATTTCATCAACCTTTGTCTCCTAGTTATAACTATCTCATGCGTACCTTCACTCATCTCCATGGTGGATTTCATCACCTCTTGTGGTAGTTGTTTGGAAGGCCCTTTTTTCTACTCTTCATCCTCTTTCATCGGTGGCTCCCCCAAACATTTTCGAAGAAAGAATATGGAAGGGTCATAGTCTAGGCTTGTTTGAGCGTTTTTAGTTTATCTCTTGGCTAGAGTCTTTTTCTTTGTTAGGACAAAGCTTCAATTAGGACATCCATATTGTGATCTAAACACACTTGAAACCACTTATTACACTGCCTGAGCAAATAGTATTGTTGTTTGATTGCTTATTTCTTAATTGTTTGATTTGGTGACTTTAGTGTTTTGATACAATAATTGTCTTTTAAGAGAGGTATTTACACTTGGGAATCATTGTGTCCCCAAGGAGAATCTCTCATAGACTATGTGGCCTATCTCCCTTGATCATTCCTATCCATGTACTATCTCTTGCTCAAGTAGTTAGTGTTAATCATCCTATCTCTCTTTTGGGCTCATTATCCTCAAATTCAGGAAGTTCATCTCATTTGGATTCTAAACCCTCATTCCCTTCAAGGCCATCTATATTAGGTGTTTCCTGAGTTAGTCTCCCATAAACTAGTTATCTTTGTTAACCCCAGATATAAACTCAATTTTCACCATGGTAGGAACTAATACCAATCCTAATAAAGCTCAAACATAAACCCAACCTACCTTACCTTGTTTGGAGAGGTTAAATCTCCTAGATTTGACCAAACTTGTTAATGATCTTATTCAACATAATGTTTCTTGGCTATCCATACCAAGCAAGTTACCCTCAAATATCCCTAAGTATGAGGGGAATTCTAGAGAGGACCCCTCCAATCATATCATGTCATTCCACTTTTGTGCTCATCAAATAACATCACAGATGACTCGATCAGATTGCGGTTATTTCAACATACCCTCATAGATGTCATCGATAAATTACACATCAATTAATCGACCAATTCCCATAGTGATTTTGAGTCCATAACAAAAGTGTTCTTGACCTTTTTCCAACTCTCAGTTCACCATGATGTAGGGATTGAGATACTTACCATCTTTATCAGAAAACAACTACCCATATCATTGATCACATTCATGAATGGCATAGGATACAAGGTGTGTGAAAGGATGAGATTAATGATCATTTCTTATGAAATGGTTCTTGAAGCCCTTACTCTCTCCCATCACCAAAGATATTGTCATGACCATGCCCAAGATTGAAGAGGAAGTCATCTAAAAAGAACAAAAATATGACCTAATATATGTTGAGTTAGGGTGCTTGTATACCATCCTTCCTGATGCCCCTCACTCTCGCTCAGGTGACTTGTCTGCACTAGGGAAATCCCATGTGGTTAATGGTGTTACCAGGATAGTTTCACATAATAACCCATACTCTTACCCCTCTAAACCTAATGTGTATGGTATGTCATATGGTGGATTTAGTACCTCTTAAACCATGTTAGGATATTTAGACACTTAGGAGTTAGTTAAGATCTACTTGGTCTAATGTGTCGTTAGGTAAAAGTGTGTTTCTTTAGTATGCATTAGTATGCATTTGTAGTTAGGAAATCTGATGGTCACGATATGTTCCCAACATAGAGTGATCCGACGGTTCATATTCTCCTCGATCTTAATGACCATTTATCAATAGCTTAACACCCGATTTGTCCATGATATCTATTTAAAGAGCATGGAGGTCATTTGCCGATGATCGATTGTGAGAAACTCTCTTGTAAAATATCTTTGTAATCTTTTTTCTTTTGCATTAATAAACTGCTCCAAGTGGCCGCGTTGGCTGGGGCCGTGGATGTTTCCCCGTAGGGGTTTTACCACATGAAAACATCGATGTGTTTATATTTGATCTAGTTATGTGAGTGGTTACTGAAGGTGTTCATCCTTTTTTAGAATACCCGTGTTGTCGAACATCATATTAGAGCCTGTTTGAAGACCCGCTTTTGTTGTAGATCGAGATCGTGAAGCTGGTTGTATCATCTCCATTTTCTGTCATTTTCGTACATTTATGGGCTAATAGGACTATTCCATTGCATTTGGAGCCCTCGTTTCAATCAGGAACACTTTTTGTTTCACTCAAAAAGGTTTCTGTTTGCCCAAGATACGACCATTTCAGTCAGATCCGGAGGTATAAAGACTGAATACGTATTTTTAAAATTTTTGCAGACTATCATTTTGATTTTATTTCGGTTTTGTATTATTTATTTCTAGGTTGCTACTATTTTAGATCTGCGTATTCTCTTTTACCTGTGCCCTGTGCGATCTCGACAAATCAGAAATAGATAGGAAAAGGTGCATATTCCGGGTAAGCTAACCGAGATCTAACCCTTGTTGTCATCAAGAAGCTAATTTTTTTTCTTGTGTGAAAATAGTTTTTTTTTTTAGCACTCTCTCCAAAGCCGACAACAACAACAACAACAACAACCCCATGAGTTCAAGTCTCTCTTTTGTTATTTTTTTGAAAAAGTTCATGCTCAAATTGTAAAGTGTATGCCACTTCAAGTATAAAAGTGAATCACTATAAGTAGCTTTAACATTTTAATTTAGAGTTATTTATTTTGCATGCAAATTTTCTTTTATAAAGTAACTTCATTGTAAAAGTGATCCCCACTTCTCTTTATAAAAGTGGGTCACTTCATAAAGCAAATTACACCACCATGTGGTCATTTGGTTACCGGTTATGTCGTTTTTAAAAAGGGCATAACTTTCACATCCAAAGTCCGTTTTTGGTGTTGTTTTTTTTTAAAATCGCATAAATTTTCGAGATATTTCCATCCAGATTATTAGTTTCAGTTTTTAAATCCATATTATCTATAGATTTAATATGGATTCTTCCAGTAATCTTTTGCTTACTAGCACCAACTACTTCCAATGGAAATCTCATATGGAAGATTTATTAAAAAGTAAAGTCTTGTACCAGATTACCTTGGGAAAGGAAAACACACCCATTGATGATGATAAGAAATTCAAATGGGCTAATAGAAGTGACGAAGCACGTAGACTAATTAGAATGCCCATCTCTCCTGATTTAAGGTTCCAACTTAAAGAAATTGATGACCCCGAAGAAGTTTGGGAAAAGATTGAATTTATGTTTGGTAAACTCAATATTATTCGAGCACAACAGTTAGAAAATCAAGTACTGACCTTAAGTCCAAGTGATTTTTATTTCCTTGGAGACTATCTATCTAAGTTTAAAACACTCATAATTTTATGTGAAGAATGTGAGATAAAAATGGAGGAAGAGCGTTGCATCTATCTTATTCTTTCTAAGCTAGGTAGTGGATATTCTGTGTTTGTATCTACCTTTTATGCCATGAGAGAGGATCTAGGGAAATATTATCAGAAACCCACTCTTGAGTCCTTTTGTGATGCTTTGATTAGAGATGAAGATAAGCTTGTACAACTTGTAATGATCAGCACTGCAGGTACCTCCAACAAAGCCTTAGTTGCCCATCAGAAAGATAAACCCAAGTATCCCAAGAAACAACGTCCTCGCTACAACAACAAACAACATAAGGGTCCCAAACCCTCTTATACAACTTCAACTCTTAATGGTGACAAAGGAGAAAAATATAAAAATAAGAATACAGACAACCATTGCAACTTTTGTGATAAAGGTGGAATGTTAGGGTATTTAGACACTTAGGAGTTAGTTAAGGTGTACTTGGTCTAATGTGTCATTAGGTAAAAGTGTGTTTCTTTAGTATGCATTTGTAGTTAGAAAATCCAACAGTCACGATATGTTCCCGACATAGACTAATCCGACGGTTCATATTCTCCTCGATCTTAATGGCCATTGATCAGTGGCTTAACACTCGATTGGTCCATGATCTCTATTTAAAGAGCCCAGAGGGTCATTTTCCGATGATCAATTGTGAGAAAATCTCTTGTAAAATCTCTATGTAATATTTTTATTTTGCATTAATAAACTGCTGCAAGTGGCCGCGTTAGCTGGGGCCGTGGATGTTTCCTCGTAGGGGTTTTACCACGTGAAAACATCGGTGTGTTGATATTTGATCTGGTTATGTGAGTGGTTACTGAAGGTGTTTATACTCTGTTGGAATACCTGTGTTGTCAAACAAACCCCACCCCCTATAGGGTGTCTCCTGATACATTATAGCTATACTAATACTTCACTAGATCCCTCTCGTTCCACGTCTCAAGTGGGAACTATCACCTCTTATTTATACCCCCCTTCACACCAACACGTGCATGGTCATACTTGTACTAGTTCCCCTTGCAGTGGGGCAACCTTGAATCCATAGTGTCCTTTTCTTCGCCCCTCACCAACAACTTTAGGTCCTCTACAAATAGTTCCTTAATGCCCAGTTAGTGTTGGTCAATTTGCACCTCTTCAAGGCCAGGTGTCTACTAAAAAAAATGTACCCAACCCCCAAATCAGAATCTCAATAACAATAAAAAAAAGAAGGATAAGGGGAGGGTAAAACACAATGACCAATGCCAAAACCAAGGGAATGAAGGTAACCAATCAACAACCCAATTATAATACTACAAGCAACCAAAATATTGCAAATCAAGGTCAAGGTAACAATTCCCATCCAAAACAAGGAAATAACCCTCAGCTTTGAACTAATCATCCTTACTCTATTTGTGGTGTATATGGACATTATACTCATGACTATCCACTTTTACCTAATTTTCTTTGATTGAAGGAATCAGTCACCAAAGCTCAAGAAACATCAACTCATCGTGTCCCCCAACCCACCCTTCCTTTGTCGTCACAACCTGTTGTGTTGCATAACCCTTTTTTAACACAAGGGTTTGTATCCATGCTAGAGGCCATTCCTTCTGGTCAACCTTACAATTCCAACCCTTCTAGAGATGGTACTTTCCAAATCTTGTACATGAACTTGACTAATTTTAATATATCATCTCGAACTCGCCAATATAGCAGGCCCCCAAAGAACCACCTATTATTCCAAATGACCCTCCACCAACTAATAATGGGCCTTTGCAGATTCCTTGAATTGCTTTCAATATTCTCCCAAGGTATCAAAGGTTCCTTTATGTTAGAATGCCCATAACCCTCATGTACATGCTACCCATAACTATAGTATATTTGATAATCTAGCTCAATCTTCTATGGCCATGTCATGTTTAGAAGTCTTGAAAACTTGTCCTACACAATGAAAATATTTGTTATCTACATTGGGCATGGTTGATCCTTCAAATGATACAGTGTTTGTTTTTTATATTGATAAAGTTGAGCATCATCACCCCCCTTCTATTGCCTTCCAACTTTTGGTCACGATCAAGAATGTTATAATTCATTGATGCATTATCGAGGAAGATGCATTCACGTGCATTATGTCTACTCATGTCTGGAGGAAGTTAGGCTCTCCCAATATTGTTCCACCTGTGATTACCCTTCGTGCGTATAATGGTAGGCCCTCCCTAGAAGGGTTGTATTAGAATTTTCCAATCTAATAGTAGCTGGAAAAGAAGTCCTCATTGTTGTTGAGGTTGTAGATGCCCCATTAGATTACAATATCTTCTCAAGATGTACTTATATGTACACGATAAAGGTAGTTTCCTTTTTGGTTTCCCATACCATGATCCCCCCCCATGAAGGGAAGGTTGTTACTATTGATCAAATTAATTACTAATCAACTCAGTCCTAATGGTGTTTTACCCTCTGTGGACGAGAATTAAACAATATCTTCATTTTATGTTGTTAGTCCCAAAATATTTAAAGATTTCACATTTCTCGGTACACATTATGGACCTCCACCAGTAATCACCCCCTCATATCCTTCAAATATGTGTACAACAATGACATATAAACAACTTGTTGCCTCAACACCTTACTTGTCTGAGGCTTGTTCGGTACAACCATCTATTGATCCCATTGCTCTTGTATCTTCCACACCATCATGGGGAGGGGATCCTACCCATAGGTCTCCCTTTTCTCAAGTCCCATTCTTATTTCCACCTCAAGGAATAGTAAGTATCCCTATGATGGTGAATTAACCTTCCCTAATCTTACCTTGGGGTCCCTAGATCCTCCAACCCCTCCCTTGCCTTTGATGCCAACTCTTCATTTGGTTTTGACACCTATTTAGCTTACAAATACCAACTCTATGTCTTCCATAGAATCTACCCAAGCCCAACCGATCCCTTCCAAGTATGGGAAAGATGTTGTTATTAGGGGAAAATCTAAGAAGATTAGGGGCACTACCAATTATGGAAACTCTATGGTCACTCAAACCATTGATCCTAAAGTTATCCCTCCATGTTCTCTATTTTCTCTTACTAGCTACACCACCAATAATTGTCTCTCACTCCCAAAATTAAAGGACCTTTTAAAGATTGTTTATTTAGGCCCAAACCTATCCACACCCATGGTGGAAATCCATCTTTTCGAATCATATCCCAAATTTATTAAATCCTTGCGTACTAATTATTTGTGTGATTTTTGTGATACATACTATCACTATTCTCATCATTGTCCCAAGATACCCCGATTTCAATATGCCCTCACCATCATTCATCTTCTTGATTCCTCTCTAGAGGATATTCCAACCTCAGTAGTGAACGATGTTGCAATTTGAAGTCAAAGGTTGTTTCAGAAAGAGGGAAATCTAGTTGTTGAATCGATCCTCCTCCTGTCAACATTGATGAGAATACCATGCAGATTATTTACATATTGACTTCCACGAGACCAATATCGTTTGAAAATCCTTTATTTTCATCAGATGTACATCAAAGTGTCCCTTTTTTTCTTAATTTCCCCTTGGTCTCAACGTCGATGGAACCTCCATCTATTGGTACCATGTCTTCCTCTTTATATGTATCCAATGTAATCCAAACCTCTCGTTCCTATGACAATGACAAAGGGTTCACTATCCCATCCTCTACCACCACCACAATATTACCTGATAAAGTCAATTCTAGTACCCCTATCTTTCATTTCGATGAAATAAGTTTTCATTTTAATCCTTTCTTTTAGAGTGTGTTTTCATCTTGTATATAGGTTAGATAGGTTTTTTCATTCCTTTTGTAATATTTGCATTCCATACTTTGTCTTCTTGCATGATTTAGATGGACTCCTTGTCCTGTTGCTACAATGATTATGATGATGGTGTGAGTCGTTATTCATGGAATCTTGCCTCATTAGTTTTGACCATTTTTACCACTTCACTTTCCCTTGTGCACTTTAGTGGCATTTGCATTAGATCTACCACCAATAACTAGGCCGAATATGATGTTGTGATTGTCTTGTTAGCCATTGCCCTTGCATATTGCATGCATTACCTTTGAGTTTGTCTAGATTCCGAAATTCTCGTCATGCAATTGAATGACATTTATTATGTGTGTACACCTTTCCCTTTTAGAAAATATTTATAAGTAAACTTTTGGTGTAGTCATTTGAATCAATTTTGTATAGTGATGGTCCCAAAATCCACAATAATTTCATAGATAACACTGTGAATAATATGGCTTGGGCCATATGAAATAGATCATATATTAGATAATAGCCCTATCAGAACTATCACAATTGATGAGGAGAAAACACCACTCCTCGTCAATGGACACTGCTTAAAGTTGTCTCAAAATCCATTGATTAAAGAGGAATTCATTTCAACTTGACAGGGAAGAATAAAGAACAACAATGTCATTCAAGGCATCCATTCCTTCAATCCTAAATAATACATTCCTTCCTCATTTAAAAAAACACACACAAAAAAAGTTTTTTTTTCTTATGATGAAAACCTGCAAACATATCATGAGACAAACCAATTTTAAAACCAATATTATCGGCAGACCCACTTTGCCAAATAATATACTGGAGTGAAAACCAACTTCCATTGACACTGTAGGACAATGCCAACTCAAATGAAACGAGCGCTTCAAACGAAATAGAAAAATCCTCTTAGCCCATAAATGTACGAAAATGGTAGAAAACAAAGATGAGACAACTCGACTTCATGATTTTGATCTACAACAGGAGCAGGTCTTCAATCAAGCTCTGATACCATGTTTGACAACACAAGTATTCCAACATAGGATGAACACCTTTTATAACCACTCACACAACTAGATCAAAGATCAAAACATCGGTGTGTTTATCTTTGATCTGGTTGTGTGAGTGGTTACTGAAGGTGTTTGTCTTATGTTGGAATACCTCTGTTGTCGAACATGGTATTAGAGCTTGTTTGAAGACTCACTCCTGTTGTAGATCGAAATCGTGAAGCCGAGTTGTCTCATTTCTATTTATGTCATTTTAATACATTTTTGGGCTAAGAGGACTATTCCATTGCGTCCAAAGTGATCATTTCATTCAAGAACACTTTTCGTTTACTCAAAAAGGTTTTCGTTTTCCCAAGATACGACCATTTCAGGTAGTTCCGAAGGTATAAAGTCTGAATACACCATTTTTAATTTTTTTGCAGAGTATTATTTCGGTTTTATATTGTTTGTTTCTGGGTTGCTACTCTTTTAGATCTGTGTATGCTCTTTTCCCCACACCTTGTGTGATCTTGGAAAATCAGAAACAAATAGGAAAACATGCATTTTCCGGGTAATCTAACTGAGATCTAATCCTTGTTGTCACCGAGAAGCGAAAAACTTTTCTTGTGTGAAAAAAGTTTTTTTAGCACGCTTTCCAAGGCCGTCAACAACAACAACAACCCCAATCCTCCTGCTAAATATTACAGTATGTTTTTCTAGCCCATTTGGTTAAAAGTTTTCTTATTAAGTAAGAGGTCTTGAGTTCAAGTCTCTTTTTTTGTTACTTTGTTTTGAAAAAGTTCATGCTCTATTGTAAAGTGTCTCAATTCAAGTATAAAAGTGAATCACTATAAGTAACTTTAATATTTTAGAGTTATTTATTTTGCATACATATTTTGTTTTATAAATTAACTTCATTGTAAAAGTGATCCCCACTTCTTTTTATAAAAGTGGTTCACTTCATCACGTGGTCCTTTGGTTACCATTTATGTCTTTTTTAAAAAGGGCATAACTTTCACATTCGAAGTCCATTTTCAGTGTCATTTTTTTTAAACCACCTAATTTTTCAAGACCTTTCCATCCAGATCATCAGTTTCAATTTTTAAATCCATATTAGCTACATATAACTTCTTTAAGTAATTTTTTACTTACCAGAACCAACTACTTCCAATGGAAATCCCATACAGAGGATTTATTAAGAAGTAAAGGTTTGTACCGGATTACCTTGGGAAATGAAACATATCCTACTGATGCTGACAAGAAAGTCAAATGGGCTAATAAGAATGACGAAGCACATGGACTAATCAGAATGTCCATCTCTCCTGATTTAAGGTTCCACCTTCAACAAATTGATAAACCCAAAGAAGCTTGGGAGAAGATTGAATCTGTGTTTGGTAAACATAATATTAGTCGAGCACAACAGTTAGAAAATTAAGTACCGAGTTTAAGTACAAGTGATTTTTCTTGCATTGAAGACTATCTCTCTAAGTTTAAAACACTCAGAATTTTATGTGAAGAATGTAATATAAAGATAGAAGAATATCATTGCATCTATCTTATTCTTTCTAAGCTAGGTAGTTCATATTCTGTGCTTGTATCTACCTTTTATGCCATGCAAGATGATCTAGGGAAAACTTATCAAAAACCCACTCTTGAGAACTTTTGTGATGCTTTGATCAGAGAGCAAGATAAGCTTGTACAACTTGGATTAATAAACACTACAGGTACCTCCAACAAATCCTTAGTCGTACATCAGAAAGATAAACCCAAGAATTCCAAGAAGAAACATCCTTGCCACAACAACAAGAAACATAAGGGTCCCAAACCCACTCAGACAACTTTCGCTCCCAATGGTGACTAAGGAGAAAAATATAAAAATAAGAAGACTGACAAACATTGCAACTTTTGTGATAAAGATGGTCATGATGAGTCAAAATGTTTCAAGAAGATGGCAGCTTTAGAAGCAACGATGAAGAAGAACAACATCAATATTGATTCTACTTCTTCTCATGGACATGCACTTTGTGCTTCTGGTTTCTCCTTCTATACAACTTCTACTTCTTCTTTTGATGAGTGGCTTATTTATTCTGTAGCATCTTATCATATGGCTAAGGAGAAAGACATATTTTCTGCTCTAAATGAATGTAACACCAAGAAAATATTTTTTGGTGATAGATCTCTTAGTGTTGTGGTATCTGAAAAAATTCAAGTATATAATGGTCATTTCAATGATGTATTATGTGTTCGAAGTCTTTCTTGCAATATTCTATCAGTATATCAAATCACTCATTCAGGTGAAGGTAAAACTATAGAGTTTTCACCTCACCAAGTTGTAATAAAGGATCTAAAAGATCCTAAGCATGTTCTTGCAACTGCAATTGCTGATGATATTACCAGGTTGTACAAGTTTGACAACTTTGGGTCATCATATTTTTCATCAGTTTTTGTTTCTCATAGCGATGACTTCAACAAACTTTGGCATGAGCGGCTGGTAATCTAAAATATTGCTCATTGCAACAACTATGTAATCAACAGATGGTGACTAGACTTCCGTTCGTTTCATGCAGAGATGGTGTTTGTGCCTGTTGTGTTCACGACAAACATCATTGGGACAATTTTGACAAACATGTCTCTTGGCATGCCTCGGGCCCTTTGCAGATTGTTCACAATGATTTGTGTGGCCCACTTTCTTCTCCTTCTTTTTCTGGGTGCAAGTATTTCTTAAATTTCATTGATGAATTTTCCAGACGTACTTGGGTTTACTTCCTAAAACTTAAGAGTGAAGTTTTTGACAAGTTTTGGCCTACAAGGCCCTTGTAGAAAATCAATCTGGACATCAAATTCAAAGGTTAAGAACAGATAATGGAGGTGAATATATGAACAATAATTTTACAAATTCCTGCACTACACACGGCATCCAAATGCAACACACTGTTTCATATACACCACAAAAAAATTGTGTTGCTGAGAGAAAGAACCACACATTAAAAGAAATGACTAATTGTATGATCCAATCTAAGGGATTAAGTCTAAAGTATTGGGCATAAGCCATCAACTGTGAAAATTACATATTAAATCACACTCACACAAAGGATCTTAAAAATATAACACCAGAAGAAGCTTGGACTAAAATTAAACAAGATGTAAGTCACTTCCGTGTATTTGGCAGTATATCATGGGCTCACATTCCTGATGAGAAAAGGAAAGCATTGCAGCCTAAACGTGAGAATTGTATATTTGTTGGTTATTCTGAAGATGTCAAAGGTTATATACTTCTTCAACCACATTGTAATGAAATTATTATTAGAAGAAATGTTGAATTTGATGAAAATCTCTTGGGGTGTGAGCCTAATTTGACGATTGTGCCTTGTTTGGCCTACGAGCCATATTTGGCGTTTGTGCCTTCTTCTATTCCTATTCTGGTTTCTTCTTCAGATAATGGTAGTGAGGATGGAAATCCACCTATGCCTTCTCACCTTCCTCTAGATGATTCCTTTGAACCTGAACCAACACCAACTCTACCACTTCCTAGATGGGTCCGTTCAACACGAGAAGCATCTGGTGATCTTTTCGGTGATCCTTCAGATCAAATTTAGACACGTTCATAGTTCTAGCGAGCCTCTTCTCTTTTGGCTCATGTTTCAGAGACATTTTTAGAAGCTTCAGGTCATCCAGATTGGGATACAATAATGAATGAAGAGTATCATTCTTTAATGGCAAACAATACTTGGGATCTTGTGCCTCTTCCAAAAGGAAGAAAACTTGTCAAATGTAAATGGGTCTACATAACTAAGTATGCATCAGATGGAAGTGTTGAAAGACACAAGGCTTGGTTAGTTGTGAAAGGATTTTACCAAGCTGAAGGAATTGACTATAATGAAACCTTTTCCTCTGTATCCAAAATGAATTCCATCTGCCTTGTTCTTTCCCTTGCTGCCTCACATAAATGGTAGGTCCATTAGATGGATGTTAAATCTACCTTCTTGCAAGGAAATTTGCAAGAAGAAATCCACATGGAACAACCTCCTGGCTATGTCCAGAATGAATCTAGCTTTGTTTGTCGCCTTAAGAAATCTCTTTATGGTCTTAAGCAAGCTCCTCGAACTTGGTATGCAAAAATGGAAAACTTTCTTATTGACACAAGATTCTCTAGATGCTATTCTGATCCTAATGTCTATACCAAGAAAGTAGGAAGCCATCTCATAATCCTTGTCCTTTATGTTGATTACCTTATCCTTACTAGTAGTGACTCAAAACTTTTAAACCATGTGAAAACCAGCCTTAAGAAGAAATTTGAAATGACAGACTTAGGATTTTTTCACTATTTCCTTGGCCTCCAAGTTTTTCAAACCAATGAAGGAATTTTTATTTCCCAGTCTAAGTGTGATTTTTCCCTTCTTTGTCTCTTTCACATGGACGATTGTAAACTAGCCCCTTCTCCCTTCCAGTCTGGAGTCCAATTTACTGCTACCTGTACTTCTCCCGAAGTTGATGCCACCCTGTACCGTTAGTTAGTTGGTAGCCTCTTATACTTGACTCATACCCGTCCTGATATTTCCTTTGTTGTTGGTCTTGTTTCCTGGTATATGAAAACACCCCATGAAATCCATTGGAAATCAACTAAAAGGATACTTCACTATGTTCGTGGTACAATTCAGTTCGAGATACATTACAGTTCAAGGGGGACTCCTTTATTTATTGGTTTCACTGATTCATAGTGGGCCGATGACCCTGATGATCAGAAGTCTACTGCAGGTTATGTTTTTAGCCTTGGTTTAGGACCTATCACTTGGGCCTGTAAGAAACAACAGGCTATTGAACTTTCTTCAGCAGAAGTAGAATACCGAGCAACTGTAAATGCAAGTCAGGAAGCCTTATAGATTCGACAGATTCTTTCAGAGTTTGGATTCCAGCAGCAACATCTGACCAACGTTTGCTGTGACAATCAGAGTGGCATCAAGCTCGCCAAAGACCCAGTTCAACATCAACGTAGCAAACACATCGAGATACACATGCACTTCATCAGAAAGATCATTCATGATCATGTTATTGAAGTGCTCTTTTTCCCCACAGAAGATCAAGTTGCAGACATTCTCACAAAGTCTCTTACAGAAGCAAAGTTTTCCAAACTTCGATCTATGTTAGGAGTTCATGAAGTTGTCATTAAGGGGGGATAGGCTCTAATTCCTCCTTCCTTCTCCTATTGTGTCACTATTGTAAATCATTCAATCCTATCCCAAGTTTTTCTTAAGGGGGGATGTTAGGATATTTAGACACTTAGGGTTTAGTTAAGATCTACTTGGTCTAATGCGTCATTAGGTAAAAGTGTGTTTCCTTAGTATGCATTAGTATGCATTTGTAGTTAGGAAATATGATGGTCACGATACGTTCCCGACATAGAGTGATATGACAATTCATATTCTCCTCGATCTTAACAACCATTTATCTGTGGCTTAACACCCGAATGGTCCATGATCTCTATTTAAAGATCATGGAGGGTCATTTGCCAATGATCGATTGTGAGAAGCTCTCTTGTAAAATCTCTTTGTAATACTTTTCTTTTGCATTAATAAATTGCTCCAAGTGGCCGCGGTGGCTGGGGTCGTCGATGTTTCCCCGTAGGGGTTTTACCATGTCAAAACAACAATTTGTTGATATTTGATCTAGTTGTGTGAGTGGTTACTGAAGTTGTTCATCCTCTGTTGGAATACCTGTGTTTTCGAACAAAAAACTAGCTTGCTCGAGAATTTTCATAGAGAGAGAGGAAAAATAAAAGAAAAATATACTTTACATTCCATTTCCATATTTGTTTCATTCATGTAGATAATAGATATTATATTAAACATAAAAGCTATAGATCAATACAAGGTTGATAGGTCATGCCCTTGATCTAGTGAATAGATCTAGAACAAAGTTTCTGAAGTCTACAAACTTGCATAATCCAATCCAACTCCCAGTTCAAGTAACTTAGGTATATCACTATACATATTATGTATTTGATCTTGAATTACCATTGTTAGCTATAAAATCACCATTATTAGACCTACCGTGCTACCCTACATATTTCATCATCCAATGTCTGAGGTTTTCCATATCTTAATTTGGAGGGAGCTATTTGTCAGCCTTCATGATGTGTGAATTAGTTAGAAAATATTTCTATAGCCTCCAAGCTATAGAATCTTAGCTTTAGTATGAACTTCCTGCCACTTCATCAACAAGCAAACCATATGGAACCATTAATTTACTAGGAAAATATCACAATGAAAAATACAAGTAGTCAATCATGGGTGACAAATACCATTAACACCATTTTATTGCGGCCATCATGTTGTGTAATGCCTAATCATGTGGAGGAATGCTACATTATATAAAATTGATTTTCGATCACCATGAAGACATGCAAATAATGAAAAATCTAATGGTAGTTATGGATGAGCAAGATTTGCCACCTTCATCGACCAATTGGAATGAAACCCGACATAAAAAAATGACAAGCGCATTATGGTCTATAAGAATGTTATGAATGATAATAGTTTCGATTGATTTAAGTAGATAAGAGAGAAATAAAAATAGACAATAGAGATGAATAAGTTGCATAGCATAGATTATAGAGGAAGCATCCATTTCTAGAACATAACATCAACCAAGGGTGGAACGTTGAATAGAAGGGAACTTGCAAATACTAACTGAATGTGCAACACCTCCATAGTACAAAAACTATTCTAGCAAGCTGGTTGGATGTAGTTCTTTGATTAAATCACTTGATATAATGATGCAATCACCTTATATTTTGCTCATCAATTACATGGAAATGCCACAATAGTGGAAGGATTGTTGATGGAGGTAATTAAGGAGTCAACTGCAGAGGTGACGTGGTTGTCAATGGTAGGAGAAAAATGGTTTAAGAGAAAAAATGACTCCCTTAATGACAAACAAACTTTTATGCAGGCTAGAGAGTTAGTCAAAGACATATGAAAATGTGTAACAAGGGAAACACAACTGAATCCATGGGACCAGGTATCCTTGCATATCACGAGGTACATTACCTATGAGGATTGACATAATATTACTTTTTCCTTCACATTAATCTCTTGGATCATTTAAGGCATCAAAAGATTGTCAGTGTGCTCTATTATCTAATGAAATCACTAAAAAATATGGCTATAGAGGTCCAAACAAGTAGAAAATTAGTTGTAGCTCACCATGGACTAATTAAGATTTTGATTGTGGATGCCCCATGAAGAGAAGGATGAAGATATTGTCAGAATAATAGATGTGTGTGAGGAAATTGTTGAACAAGCTAATGTGATGTTATCTTGTAGACCACTTGAAATGGTCTATGCATTGTATTTAAAGGAATAGTGGCACAAATTCCGAATTGAATGTTGTGTTTCACAAATAGATTTTGAAAACCCTTGCAAATTTTATGAATCATAGTTTGGCATTACCCCAAAAAGGAGAAATCTCTTCTCTGAAATTTATTTGCACAACTACAGTTTGTAGTCGAGACTTAGGTGGTCCCCAAATTTGTATGTTGGATATATGCAATGGAGAGCCTTTGTGTCTTGGCTACAAAATGTGAACGCCAAAATTACAGTTGCAAAACACTATGAAGCTAAGCAATTAGAGGAAGAATTGTAAGTAAGATGATAAGTGTCCAAGCCCAATAAAGTTTGGAAGAACCACATTCAGGTGATAATAGATCCACTTGCTCATTCAATGCTAAATAAGAGACATTTGGAAGTTGCAGTTGAATGTAGTACAATCATAGGCACTTCCAGGAAAGAAGTATTAAGACATACAAAGACAATATGACAAGCATTAATAGAGGAACTACAATAGAGGGAACCACACACATTGCCAAGACCAATTACATCTCTCTTTAGGGATAGCTTATACATTGAAGTTCTAAGGAGGATCACCTCCAATTGGATAGGATTAAAATACAAGTTCCCCATCTTATTGCAACACATTCCTTATTTCAAGAAACTGAGTGAACTAAAATATGATCTTAAGGCAAGATGGAAAGAGAATGTAAGGTTTTTAGGATATCACCCTAGGGAGGAATAGACCTACCCCATGGCTCATGATATTATAAATATATGTTATGCTACATAGAATTTTGTTGAAGAGGACATGGATTTGCATGGGAAGATGGTGTTTTACTCACCAGGAACAAGTAATAGTCCAAGATCCCTAGTGAGGAAAGTAGAGAATCTGACAACAAAAATAGAATCCCTAATAATGAGGACATAGTCTCCAATAGAAAAGAAAGAATCTTACAAAACTAGAGTTCTAAAAATGGAGTCATCAGAAGCAATGATACTCAATATAGATTCAAATCCAATAGAAATTGAAGTGGAATTAGTAGCTACAACAGAGATTGAAATAGAATTAGCAATTGCAACAGAAGTTGAAGTGAAATCAATAGCAATAGAATAAATCAAATCATCAATAGCAACAAAGGTCAAATCAACAACAATAACAAAGATAGATCCAAAAACAATAGCGCAAGAGATATAATCAACAATACTAGAAAAAGAAGAACCGGAGGAGAAGACTAATGAAGTTGCTAGACAACCTTAGCTTCTTTTTTATTTTTTTTCACGAGTTTGTGAAAACATATAAGTTAGGGGTTATGAAGGGATCCTGAATTATTCCCATTATATTCATTAATTGTATAAATAATTAGCCCCAAGACCTTGTAGTTTATCTATTGGTTGGCCAAATATGTACTAAAATAACTTATTTTGTAGTTAATGACAATGTGTTGATTAATAGCTTGCAATAGTTTATTTTAGTTGCATTTCATGAGATTGCTATGTGTGCATACTTGAGTTTTCTTATTGTTGATGAGTACGGGTTTGTGATATGCTTGTTGATGATTTGTTCTCGGTATATTTAAACCCTATGTCCATGGAAAAATTACATTTTCCTTTCATGTTTGATCCTAACTTTGACATCTGTCCCAACTTCAACCAAGCAAAGGATAAGCCAATACATGTTCATCAATGTGATGGAGAAGGTAGCACTTCATAGAAAAGATTTAGGGAATCAATCAATTAATCCTAGTAACCTAAGTGAAATACCAAAGATATGTGTTCCACAATGCTATAGTCCGAGGAATAAGGGAGATGGCTGCACACTCTTCCACAACCCAATGAAAGTAGTAGACTGATAAGAAGACTAGCACCATAAGTTCTCCAACAAGCCTCTTGCCTGATCTCGAGAAGGATGGAGACAATTGTGCACTCAATAGTAACCATTTAGCATAGTATATCAAGTAAAAAAATGGCGCCATGGATCCTCCAAGCATATCTATTCCTTCACCAAAAAAGATATCATGCACTCTAGGATCCCATTCCTCGATAAACCACCTTAACTAATGAAGGAGGAACTAGTGATTTTGGGGGTAAGGCTATTATTTCATTGGCCTGAATTTCCTCAACATGGATCCAAGTCTCTCTTAGTATAAATATGCTCATCTACAACACTGTTAGGGTAGACAATCATAGGTTTGAGTTAGCTTGTATCTAGGGTTGAAAGGGTTGCAGACTAGAGTTTGCAATTTTGAATATTTTCGATGAAATAACAAGACTATAATTCTTCTGAGTTAATTCAAGTTGTAAAGAAGGGATTTACCAATCCTCTTCAACTAGGGCCCACTTGGAGAATTTTCTAGTAAACGCACATTCATATTTTGTGTGTATTACATATGTAGTTTATGGTGTGAAGGTTTCTATTTTTCTGTAGCTAGAACATTTATGTTATCTTTGTTAACATGATTAATTCCTTCACCAACATGCCATAAACCTATGGTTGGAAAGGAATCTATTGTGTGATTCAACACAATATATAACAAGTTTATCTTCTAGCATTGAATTTACCTTTCAGTTTCCATTTCCTTTATATAGCATCACACATTTATATTTTACTTTACTTTCAACAATGATGTTTAATTCTAAAGGAGAGAAGGATTTGTGCAACATCATTCTATAATTCATAATACATTCCATGTTTGGAAGAATCATGCTATAGGTTTATGGTTATCTGTGGTAGGTAGATGCATATTAATCATATAGTTTTATTTTCTAAAAAGAGAAGAATACATAATATATTCAATAACTCATTTCAACACTTGATAATTGCATAAACTTTGCATAGTGTTTCACAATACAATCCTCTGGTTGATAATTTAAGTGTGATTACCCAAGATTTAGTAGCATTTATTGCTACAGTACTTGAGCTCACTAGTGACAAAGAGGAAAAATAATGTTAGATATGAGATTGAAGATTGGTAAGATACAATGGTCTCATATTTCCAAGAGAATGTGGATTTTCTGCTTCATGACAACCAAGATCATGAAGATGAAAAACATGGCCAAGTTGATTGTATACCTTGGCAACAAATGAAAAGTGCATATTTGGTATTCAAGGGAAAGTTTGGTTTGTTTTTAGCACTTACTTCTAGCCCAAGTACGTTGGATAAGTGTTTCTTCATGAAAACCCAATTGCAACATGGATGGAGGAAACTTTTCAAGAAATGAAGCAACAAAGGAAATTCTAGAAAGGGGTAATTCGTTCACTCTTTTTCTTGGTTTGCACTCCTTTCTGCTATGTTTTTAATGCCTAACAATGTTGTTCTGATTTTGTTTGTGCCTCAAGCATTGATTTCCCCTCTTGGGCACATTTTGATGGACATTGGGGATATATTTCCATATTATTTTGCATGCCAAACCCCAATGTCATCCACCATCCCATCAATGCTCTTCATGCAAGGGTCTCATATCCTTGTCAAAATACATATATGGTTTCATTGGCAATGCCATTTCACCTAGTGGGCCGCCCCTCTTGGGCACAATTTATGGCCATTAGGGACATATTGCCCTTTTCTTTTGCATGCTAAACCCCAATTTCATCCACCACCCCATCAACCCTCTTCATGCATGAGTCTCATAGCCTTGTCAAAATACATACATGGTTTCATTGGCAATGTCATGTCACCTAGTGGGCCCACTTTCTAGTTAGGTTAGGTAGCTAAGTTTTTTCTCTTTTTTTAGTCAATTCCCTACACTTTCCTTTTAGACTTTCTAGAATCTAGTTTTGTTTTCGACATTATTTCTAGTGTGATCTTGTGCTACCCTAAAAAGCAAAGTTTGAGAAGAAGTAGAGTTTTGATTCCATATCATAATGGATTAAAGCATTAGTATGTTCACCCTAGAGTCTAGTTCTTGGCCCCTCACAAGGAGGATCCATCTCAAAAAAGTAGTCGATGTTTTCACCTAAAATAATCACTGCCCAAAATTGGCCTTTTTCCCATGGGGACCTCATGCCAAATTTTGAAAATCAACAAAACAACATATTTGAATGCATGAAGTGGATCAAACATGTTTATTAGGGTCATTTATCATTTTGGAGTTGATGGAATCTAATTCAGAGTTGTAAAAGTATTGAACATGGTTTATAGACCAAATGAGTAATTTAGGTGTAGAGAGTGGCTTAGATGGAGTTTTTGAGGTCATTGATCATGCTAGAGCTGACATAATCAAATTCAGGGTTGCAAAGGTATGTAAATGAAATGAGATCTGCTTTATGCCAAATTGATCATACATGTAGGATAATGTATTTGAAGGTAGAGATTGGCTTATATATGTTTGTTCAAGTTGTTAAGCATCATGAACTTGATGAAATTCAATTTTGACCTCCGGAAGTACAAAAATGTAGCATTAAAAAATTCATGTTAGGATGCCAAGTTTCCCATTTTAGTTTATAAAGTACATTAGAAAGGCATCAAAATTGATCGTGCAACGAGTTGTTGGAAATATCTCTGTGTCTCCCATGTATTGCTTCTAATAGAACATCATTCAACGTTCATATGCGTGATACAAAGCAATCTAAATCTCAAAAACCAAGGAGTCATGCATTTTTAGTGGTTCTTTGGACTGATTTCTATGCAAAACCAACTAGACAATGCTCTTTTCGGGGTCCACCAATAAAAAACACATTTTAGGGTATTGTTTATAAGGTTAGGGGCTACATATGGCATAGTTTATTCAAAACTATGTAGAGAACACATGTGGAAGGAAATTTATGAACATGGGCCATGCTTGTGTGCTCAAAAAATGGGTTTTGGGTGCTTCGAACCTGTAACCGAGACATTGTTTTTCAATTCTAGCAATGAGGATCATTTGTCTTATTTTTTAGGAGACATAATGCATCACAATGGGAGCATATCGTAGTTTTAATTTTTATAGAGGAACTTCCCATTGATTTTAAATAGAAAAATTATCTAAGCACAATTAGCAATAAAAAAAAACTATTAATGGAATATGGTCATGTCCATGAGGCTAAGGTATGCCTAAATTTTCAGCCCCTAAGGTGGACCATAACTCTTTCCATCATCAAATGAAGTATGCAACTCTCTTCATTTCATCATAGTTACACAATGATTCAAATCACATGGTTTTGGATTTCCAAGGAAAGGTTCCAATTCAAAGGGAGTTCCATCGATAGGTTGGAAATGCTCTAGATCTAAGGGGTTAGGTTCCAAAGGATCTAAAACCTGCACAGGTCTCTCCAACATATGTTTTTCTAAGCTTCATTGCGACCGTTCACGACATTTTGGAGAAGGGGAGGTCACAAATGGCTATGGTGCTCTTCAACAAAATAGATCCAACGGTTAAGAATTTTTTTTGAGGAAATCACAAAGTGGATGGTTTATTGGGTTACAAACCTTGGTCTCCTCCTCCTCTATATGATTCCCTCTCCATCGAACGTTTAAAATTCTAGCGAGGATACTTTTGGTGGGCGACCTCAACCACATGTTATTAGGTGGTGACTTCATCATTTATTTGCATGATTTTTAGTTGGTATATAATATATTGTTGCAAGGAATCTAATTATATTTACATACATAGTGGAAGGGCATACACATAAGATTTTTAAAGTTTAACTGAAAACCAACTTATATTCCCCCTTTCAACAACCTGATTCAAAAAGATCTTTTACACGACTATGGTTGAGTTGTTAAGCATGTGTTGATTAAGAAATTAGGAAGCTTAAAGAAAGAGGAAGAAGTTATAGAAGAAGCATAACAACCATAATAACATATACAAATATGAAATAAAACATAAACAACAACAAACCATAACACCAATGTGATAACGGAGTTCGAAAATCTCACCTACGTCTTTGGGCCTTTGTCTCAATGGGTGAGACTTAGTTATTTCTGTTCAAAGCTCAATAAGTACACCACAACAGTGCCAAAAGGTTTCAAAACTAATCTGGTCTTTCTCTACCAGATATCTAGAACCCAAAAGAAGAAATGACACTCAAATCAGATGACCGGAGCTCCCAGAAGTGGCCCGCAAAGGTGCGCTCCTCAACAGCTTCCCTGCATAAAATTGGCTTTGGCTTGGCAAATCTTCAGCATAAACCTGCTATGAATCTCCCCCCATGGCCTCAAGAAGGCCTGGTTTATATAGATATGAATTTGGTAACTATATCCGAACTTCCTCCCAAGATCTGGCCTCAAAAAGGGCCCAATATCCCCCAATATTGGCCAAAAATCTCCAAAATAGACCTGAAAATCATTAAAAATCACTATTATATAGTGAGAAAACCCACTTTTGCTATATATTTGGGCTAAGCCCCTCTGACCTGGGTGTGTGCTCTTAATACATGGACATATGACATAATATGGCCAAGAGCTAGTCCCCTAGGGGATGCATGTTGGCCCTTACCTTGTTGGCTCCTAGGTTCTTGGCGCTATCATAGGACCCTTGGGATGAATCCTGTGCGCTGGCCCCCAAAAATCTCGGCGCTTGATCGCATGAAAAGGCCATATGGACAAGAATCATAACTCTACATACACATCCATTAGCCACGTGTCTCTGTATGTGCATTCCATGTCATTCGTACGAATGTGCCACGTGTCACTCCCTGATTGGTTTCTTGTACCTGCCCACGTCAACGTCCATACACCCAGTAAGCATGCCGCATGTCACCTCAAGAAGCTTCCAACTGTTCCTGCCACATCAGCTGTACGACCATATGGCCTGTATAGTCAGCTGCCACGTGGCACTGTACGAACTATACAGTCATCCTTTTTTGCAAGTTTGGCAAAACAGAAAAATCTCCATAACTTGAGCATACGACGTTCGTTTGAGCCCGTTAAATTTGTGTTGGGTCCATATCAACGAGGCCTATGCACAATTTCGTTTTGAATCCATTCCGAGAAATTTTATTTTTAGGCCTTTCTGAGCCCCATCAAGCTCCTAGATCTGATTCTGGATCACAACTCCCCACTAAAGGACCTTTTGGTCCCCAAAAGGTTACTGACCAGTCATCAAGCTCAGGATAGGCCACCTGAATTGTTCCCTGTCTCTGAACTCTGTCCTGTGCACCTGTCTCATCAAGATCAATTGTAATACAATCATGACAACTGACAGTATATTGTTAGCCATTTGAACCCTGTCACACCTTACTGAAGCCAATATCATCCATGTAGACAACATTAATAATGATAACATTAAAAATATGACTGCAAATGAGTTGATATGTTTGTAATATTTGTAGGACATAAGCTTATCTTGAAGCAAGCTGTGATTGATTTTCCATTCTACAATCATCTCTTGTTCTTGCTTAAGATCGATTACTTGATTTGAAACAATTATAGGTTTGTTTCTTGCTTGAGATGCCTTCTTTAATTGTTCCATTGTTTGAATATTTTTATTTGCCTTTACATGATGAGCATGAACCACATATTCTTGACCTGCTTTGGTTAAATGATATTGATTCTTTGTCCTGTAGAAGATTGCTTTACGATCATATAAGTATGGACTACCTAAGACCATTCCACATTCACTTAGTGGCACCACATCACATGTTACCTCGTCCACATACTTAGATGAAATTGAAAATTTTAATGTGCACTGCTTGGTTATGTGCATTTGATGATTGTTCCTTATCCATTTAAGTGTGTAGGGCTTATGATGTATCTGTGTTTTTAATCCCAATTGCTTAACTAATTCCTCTGAAATTAAGTTAGATTGAGATCCACTATCTATCAATGTGTCGAACTTAGTGTGTCGCATGGTGACCCTGATGTGAAACAAGTTACTTCTACAATCAATTCCTTCACCAATTTTACCTGTCATATCAACCAATGAGACCTTTGATTCATCACCTGAATCCAATCCCAAGTCTATTGGTCATGTTGTCGCTGCAACTGTTTGCCTCCCTTTATTTTCCTTGAACCACTTCGGTCTCTTATCATGATGCAATTGCTAACAACGGTCCTCATCATGTCCCTCTTTCTTGCAATTCTTGCAAGAGGGCTTCTCTTCCTTTATCGCCACTGAATTTGACTTCTTTCCATGCCACTTTCTTTTGTCCTCTTTCCTTGAAGTTGATTCCCCTGATACACCAACACATGTTTTCCCTGCTTCAATGTATGTCACTTGAACATAAACATCATCAATATTAGTTGGTCCAAACATGAATACAACATTTCAAATATGTGCAGCTAAACCTCCTATATACTTCATAAGAGTTTCTTGGGTATGTAAAGGAATATCTAACATCAATGCCATTTTACGAAAGCCATCTGTGTATTCTTTCATTGTTTGTCCTTTTCTTAGATTTGAAGCTTGCCATTCAATTGATGCTTTTTCTTTATAACCCAAAGGATAGAATTTCTTCCTAAGTGCAAAAATGAAACTTTTCCATGATGGAAATACATTACTCACTTGTTGCATTCCATTTTGCAACTTGCTTTGCCACCAGATGAGTGTTGTGCCTACAAGTTTCAGTGATTCCAACTTGATTTGTGTGGCCTCATCCTTGATCTGTTGCACATTGCAATAGACCTCCATCTGTCTGACCTAATTGTCAAGTCTCTCTGCATTAACTTCACCATAATATATGGGTAATTTGAATTTAACATCAAGTTTTAATAAAGGAATTTCATTCTTATGTTTATGGACATGTTTCTTTGCATTAGATTTAGAACTTGAACTTGAAGGGGAAGGAGAAGAAGGAGGTGATGATGGAGGTGAAGGAGGAATTTGAATAGGATCCTCTACTTCTTCACTTTTTCCCTTTGAAGATTCACCAAGAACTGGTCTCTTTCCTTCCAAGCTATCATCACACAAAACCTTCATCATCTCTGACATGGCGAAGAAAGTTTTTCAAAACTCTTTCTCATCCTGAGAAAATCCCTCTTCCGATTCCATCCTCTCACTTTGATAAGTTCTCTTTCTCAATCCAATCAATGGATTCTCTTCAACAAGCTCACCTTCACCATGAAGTAGCTTTTCCCTGGTTAACATGCAAAAATCAAATCCAAATGTCAACTAGCTCTGATACCAATTGATCCGAAAAGATCTTTTACACGACTATGGTTGAGTTGTTAAGCATGTGTTGATTAACCAATTAGGAATCTTAAAGAAAGATGAAGGAGTTATAGAAGAAGAATAACAACCATAAGCACATATACAGATCTGAAATAAAACATAAACAACAACAAACCATAACACCAATGTGATAACGAATTTCGACAATCTCGCCTACGTCTCCGAGCCTTTGTCTCGGGTGAGGCTTTCTTATTTATGTTCAAAGCTCAATAAGTACATCAAAATAGTTCCAAAAGGTTTCAAAACTGATCTGGTCTTGTTCTACCATATCTCTAGAACCCAACAGAAGAAACGACACTCAAATCGGATTACTGGAGCTCCCAGAAGTGGCCCGCAAAGGTGTGCTCCTCAACAACTTCCCTGCATAAAAATGGCTTTGGCTTGACAAGTATTCAGCATAAACCTGCTATGAATCTCCCCCCATGGCCCTAAGAAGGTCTGGTTTATATATATCTAAATTTGGTAACCATCTCCCAACTTCCTCCCAAGATTTGGCCTAAAAAAGGGCCCAATATCCCCCAATATTGGCCAAAAATCTCCAAAACAGACCTAAAAATCATTAAAAACCACTATTATATAGTGATAAAACCCACTTTTGATATATATTTGGGCTAATCCCCTCTGACCTAGGCACATGCTCTTAATACATGGACATATGACATAATATGGCCAAGCACCAACCCCCTAGGGGTTGTGCGCTGGCCCTTACCTTGTTGGCTCTTGGATTCTTGGCGCTATCATATGACCCTTGGGCTAAATCTTGTGCGCTAGCCCCCAAAAATCTCGGCACTTGATCGCATGCAAAGGCCATATGACCAAGACTCATAACTCTGCATGCAGATCCATTAGCCCCCAAACCTGGAGTATAGCACCGAGCCGTGTGGTGGTTATGGGATAGTGTATAGCACCGGGTATAGTCGCATGGGGTGTCAAAACCGGGGGCTGGGGCCTAGCCCCAGCCCTAACCTCCACCCATCCGACACAACATTAAACTTAAATACAATTTTTATGCTATAGTTTACAAGGAACTCTGGTAGGCGGACTGGTAGCTCGGCCTACACAAAGGCTTGGAGCCCATAGAGGTCTATGGTTCGAACCTTACAAACTCCAAAATTTTGCAAACCAAATGACCAACACCTGGGTGCCACGTGGTAGCCCATGTCTGGGCCACGTGACACCACCTCATTCGTCTATTTTCGATTCCAAGTGTCAAGTGCTTATTGGTTCAACTCTTCCACATGTGTTCACCTGCCCTGTCAACATACTTACCCAGTCACTGTCTGGCACGTGTCACTGTATGGGCATGCCACATCATATGTACGGACATGCCACATGTCACCACTATAAGGGTGACACGTGTCACTCCCCGATTGGTCCCCTGTACCTATCCACGTCACCGTTCGTACACCTAGCCATCCTGCCACGTGTCACCTCCAGAAACTGCCAACCGTGCCTGCCACGTCAAATGTATGACCGTACAACATGTACAGTCAACTTCCATGTGGCACTATACTGACTATACAATCATCCTTTTTTTCTTGTTTGGAGGAAAAATGAACAAATCTCCATACTTGAGCATACAACGTCCGTTTGATCCTGTTCAAGTTGCGTTAGTTCGTATCGATGAGGCCTACAGACACATCCGTTTTGAAGCCATTATGAGAACTTTGATTTTTAGGCCTTTCTGAGCCCCATCAAGCTCCTGGATCTGATTGTGGATCACAACCCCTCTTCAAGTATTTCAAATTAGTTTTTATATTATTCTACACACTCACTGGAAATACAAACTCATCACTAGTTTGCACTATGATAAAGTAACTTCATTTTAAAAGATTTAAGTTGGTTTTTAAGTGGTAAGTCTAAAGTGGGATTAAATAAAAAAGTGAAATGAAATTTTATAAGGGGCCATTGGAGATGTAAGGTTTTATTCCTATCCACTACAAAGGAGCTGCTATAGTGATATTGTGAAAGCTAAAGAAAAACATTTAACACTAGTTCAAACCTTTATTTTGTCCAAATCATTCTTTTTCACTTGAGGAGTTTGTTTTTGGCATATAAGGTGCCAAATTCAGAGTTATTTGGGGTAGAAAATGGATCAAAGCATCTAATTGATTGTCAAAAAATTCACTACATCCGAAGGGGAGAAAAACATAGAATTTTCAAATCATCTCCAATTTTGGCCTCAAATTTGGGGGAGGAATAAAAATCTACTATTCTAATTGAATCTAACAAAAGTGCAAGAGAAGCATTCTCATTGGTGGAAGAATAACATATTTTAACCTAATTTTTAGGTTCACTTTTCTCTCCTAGCAGTCTATAATAGACATATTATGTTGTTCTCATTTGTAGTTATTAGAGGTTAAAATCTATAGTAGAAGGGGAAGAAAAAGAGAAAAGAGGCCATTAGAAATTGAAGATCCACCCAGAGCATCACTATTTTTGTAGGAGCAAGTGATTATTTTTCTTCTTCTCCTTATATTCTTTCACTCTCTTTCTTTCCTAAACATTGTTCGAGTAATAGACTATGAAAGGGGGGTAGTTAGGCCCAAGATTAAGATTTTATATTCCCCTTTGGTGCCATTGTTGTCTTAAATAAATGGTTGTTTCAAAATTGAGATTTAATAGTCCCTAGCCTTGTAGCTGATATTATATAAATGGACTATTGGGTTTATTTTGTAATCAAAACTAAGGATTTTTCCAATGGTGAAATAATAGATTCAAGCAAGTTAACAATGTCTCCCTCTTCATTTTCTATCTCACATAGTGCTAAATAAACCAATGGATCTATGATTTCCTTTCCATTTGGTTTTATGCCTAATGAACATGTGTTATTAAAGTAGTTCAATCTCCTCCTAAACTCACATTTGTTAATTTTCTCAAAGTTATTGTCAAGCATAACTATATGATGGTGCCCATGGTTCAGAAGATCATTCCTATGGCTAAAACCTGATTTTCATTCTTAAATACTTGTTGGGTCTCCTTTTTGATGCCTCCAATTACCTTTTCTTGTCCTCTATCTTGACCAATTTTACCTCAGAAATATGCACCATTTGCCTTTTTTCTTCAAAGACATGTCATTTAGGTATTCTTGTGTATCTATGAGGTAACCTATGTTTAAATCACGATTTATGATATTTCTTGATAATTGGAATTGAATAATTGATGTTAAATGCTCTCTAATTACTTTGATTGATCCAAGTACACCTTATGACACAATTCCTACTCATCCGGTACCCATTTCAACATTCATCCAATATTCAATTCGTCCGGTACCAATGCTGTGCTCGTTCGGTACCTATTTCTGTACTCGTYCGATACCTATTTCTGTGCTATTCCGGTACCAGATATAGTTCAAAAATTTGGAATGCTTCTAGAGAAAAATTAGGGACATGGGTTTTGTCCATAATGACGTCGACATGTGGACCTCTAGCTCAGGGGGAATGATTATGCAAAAATTAGTAAAAATCCCAAACTTCCAATTTGCACCTCGATTTCCATGTAGATGGTATCATATCTAGAAATTATACGATATGGGTTTTGTCTAGAATATGGAAAATTGAGTTAATGGTAGGAAATTTTTCAAAATTCAAAACGGTTTAAGAGTTATGGGTGGATCTTCAACTCGAATCTACCCAAATTTCAGTAAAACCCAAATTTTTGAAGATTTGTCCTAAAAATCTAAAAATTGTTTTCAGAGTTTAGGGATTTGATTTCATCCATTCCTCCATGGATTTTGTGTATAAATAAGACCTCATAGGTGTGAGGAAGGGAGAGGAACTGTTATGCTGTAGATTTGATTCTTGAGAAAACTGTTGATTGTACACTTGTTATTGAAGTAATGATATGAATTACAACCTATGGAATTTATGTGTGTGATCATATCTTTCATTCTGTAAGTTTCTTTTAAAGCTACCTGGTTGGTACGACAAGGGCCCACTGACCCAACCAAGGTAAGCTTCCTTGTATATTTTGTGTAAATATAATTATGTTTTGTGTGTAGATAGAACAATTATGTGTTCTGATTGTAGTATCTCATTTTATTCCCGTTGTGTTTCAGTAAAACGATTAACAAAACATAATATAGATTTGTGGTGATTCTAAGTGCAATATAGGTTTCTGAGTGCAATATAGACTTTTGAGTAAGTATTTGTTATCTTTGTGTGTGTGTAGATTTGTTGGATTGAGTGCCTTAATGTTTGTTTTCATTTTGCGAATCTAAGGACAATTAAGATCTCCATCTCTCACCCTACATGAACCGATAATGGAGTATCTCAATACACCTAGGATTTATTCCAAAATTGATTAAGTTATATATTGCAAATACATGAACAATCAAGATCTCCATCTCTCACCGTACATGCGCCCATAATGGAGTGTTTTACTATACCTAATATTTCTTCTAGGATTGATTGATTTTTCTTTTAAGAATGTACATAGTGTTAATTACAGATTATTGCTAGATTAGTTGCTTCAGGAAACAGAGCCAACACTCATCTTTCATTTTCATGAGCCTACAATGAACAAATTCACTGCCTGAGCAAGAGTCTTTAAATCACATGCTTGTTAAGATTCTATTTATGAGTTTTTCTTTCTGGTTTTTTAAACTATGTGGAGAGTGTTGTTTGAAGATTGTAAAACATAATATTGGTTTTGGAGTGTTTATTATTTAGGATATACTCATCAGACATAAGAACTTATCTGTTATCGACACATATAGTGTAACAACTTTGTTGATTACGAATCCCGATCGATAATTTATGTTTGGTAATACATTATACATATAATTGCACCAACAATACTCATCGCATCTCTCTCCAATATTAAACACAAGAGTTAAGTATTATCCCCAATAAAAGGTATATCTTTAAACATGACCCTTCTTATATAACCAATGACACATCTGTAATATACCTAGGGAGGTAATATGGGTGGTAATATGTGAGTTACCCGATGGGAATACGGGGTTATGTATTATTAGAGGCCATTCATTGTAAGGTGGATTAGGTCCACCATGGTATTAAATAAGGCCCACTATGGTAGTTGGATAGAATAAATGGGTAGTTAGAAATAATAAATGGGATTTCTAGAAGATACCTACTCTAGAATGTTCATAGGAGATAGATAATGCTATAAAAAAACATGTAAGCATTGTATTTGACATGGTAAAGAATATTTTGAATGTACAAGCAAGGATTGTTTGAGGAGTTTTAACCTTCCTAAATGATTAATATACGATGTTACCCTACCTCAAGGGTTTTCTCTACATTTCTTGTGTTCATTGTTATGGTGAATGTTTTGGGTTTATTATTGGTTATTTATGAGTTATATTTTTAGATATGGTATAGATATGCAACATTTGGTATTAGAGCTCTTTCCTTGGGCAAAGAAGAGAAGAAATTTTGGTTATTTTTTGCAGAAATCTTTTAAGAAAAAGGGGGCGACGAACTTCAGGTTCATATATGAGACTTTATGCTCAGAATTTTCAGAAAGTAATTGGATATTTGAATTCCTCTCGAAAAAATACCCAATTTCAAAAAAACAAATCAGCTGAAACAAAGTCCGGGAAGTAAAGTTATGAGCATTTTAAATTCAACAATTTTTCAAAGTTTTTCTAGAAAAAGCTGCAATTTTCTGTAGTAAGTTATTTTTTAAACCCTAGTTTTTGTTGAAGATTTCTTCCAAGAAAGATGATTTTTATTGGAAAAGATTATGGTTCTAACATTGAAGAATATATCGAAAATATAAATTCATCATATGGATACCTATGGAGAATTACAGTATGGACAAACTTAAAGGATGATGCTATTAAATGGTGGAATGAAGTTCAACCTAAAGATATTTTTGCATTTTCAAATAAAGAATATGAAAAATTATTTTTTGACAAGTGGTCTCGTTCTAAGGTTAAGGATAAAGAATGCACAAAGGGTTTATTTTCATATGGAAAATCTATATTACAGGTTCATGGTTGTATTCATAAAGAAAATGTAATTGTTTCTATTAACCCTAGTTGCCAACAAAATTTTATCAACGTTCAGTTGGTTAATAGATTGCAAATTCCGACAAAGACTATTCAAAGCACACAGGTTGAAGGTGAAAATATTAAAATCTTTAAATATTTGAAGATTACCATGGATAAATATGTGTTGCATTCATATTTTTATGTTATAGATATGGATGAGGTGGATATTGTTTTGGGATACCCTTGTATGGCCACAATTGGTACAATGCATATTAATGTGGAAAATAAATTTTTGAAACTTTGGTACAAGAAAAAGAAAGTCACATTGTAGGATGTGTCTGTTAGTAAGACAAACGAGCCCACAACAACAAGCACCAAAGTTATTGCAGAGTCCAAAGTTGAATCAAAGATCGAGTCTATAGAAGTAGATGAAGCAAAGCCACATGAAGAAAACACTAAAGAAGTTAAGGAGCTCATTGACTCAAAGGCAAAAGGGGTTGCAGATTTGAAGAAAAAGGAACCAATTCCTACATTTGTTGTATATCACCATCCACATCATATCGACAAAAAACAAGGGCATGAGCCTCAACACACTTATGCACCAACAGTGCACCATAAAGGACACCAATCAAGAGGTCAATGGAGGACTACCAACACTGCAGGAACACATTAGGATCGAGTAACAATCCCATGGCAATGTCGAAATGATGTGGTTCAAGCTCAAGGTGGAAATGCAGTAGTTGGACATCCTATTCGTCTTCCATTAGGATGGATGGATGGGAGTACTTGGTACCAATTGGCCACAATTCTCAGTCGATCATTTTGTATGGTCTCTTCTCATGTTTCAGGGATGAAACATGCTTAAGGGAGGTGGAATGTACTATACCTAGGGAAATAATAAGGGTGGTAATATGGGAGTTACCCAATGGGAATATGGCATTATGTATTATTAGAGGCCATTCATTGTAAGGTGGACTAGGTCCACCGTGATATTAAATAAGGTCCACTATGATAGTTGGACAAAATAAACGGGTAGTTAGAAATAATAAACAAGATTTCTAGAAGACGCCTACTCTAGAATGTTCCTAGGAGACAGATAATGCTTTAAAAGAATATATAAACATTGTATTTGACATGGTGAATAATATTGTGAATGTACAAGAAACAATTGCTTGAGGATTTTTATCCTTCCTAAAGGATTAATATACAATGTTACCCTACCTCAAGGGTTTTATCTACATTTCTTGTGTTAATTGTTATTGTGAATGTTTTGGGTTTATTATTAGTTATTTATAAGTTATATTTGTATATATGGTATAGATATACAACAACATCTTTTTACCCAAGGCTATTTTTTATAGTTATTACATGATACACGCTTTTGGGCTCTTTTGTCAATGTTAGTATTTTCCCCATCTCTTCTTGTTTAGTCACCTCTCATCACATAAGGGCTTGAAAAACAAAAAAGTTTAACATCTCCTCCATAAGGTACAAGAGAACTCCTCTTCTCTCTATGCAACCATGATTGTGCATGCACACACACATGAATATCAACAAAATCAAAGCTATGCAACTAATTAATACCATGATTGCTACACAATATAATGTTCTAGTAAATATCATGGTTGCATGTGTATGTGATAAATCATGTTTCCCCATTATCACTGAAGATATCATCCTTCGAAAGTTCATGAAGATACCATCCTTCAATAGGTCATGAATATACCATACCCCAATATATTCATACCTCCAAATCACACATTTCCTCAATAATGACTCATGATTTCTATATATACCTATTCACACGTTGCACATGTGGCCCATTTATTAGGCCGACCACTATTGCATATATATTTAACCTCATATATTCCCCCCTTGGGATCATATATTATACATTTAACCCCATATATGCCCCCCTTGGGGTCATATCATAGTACCCTCCTTCAAACAAATTTGTCCTCGAAGCTTTGCAATTAAAGACTTCAGATCTGATGAAACCAAGTAATATGATTTCTTTATGTTCCTTATTTCTTCTTTCCATTGATGACGATCCATCCATCCAAATTCAATTCTTTTTGGTCTCAATCCTTGATGGCTAGTTGTTGCATAATTTTCTTTTCTTTTATTCCATGTATTGTTGTTGTAACTTCTCCAATTTGTAGTAGTTGTTGGTCTCTGATAATATCTTGTAGAATAATGGTTTTGTGATGGCATGTTCCATGAATATTGATTAGTATTCCATCTTCTTCCTTGATATATTCCCCCCTTGGGGTCATATCATAGTACCCTCCTTCAAACAAATTTGTCCTCGAAGCTTTGCAATTAAAGACTTTAGATCTGATGAAACCAAGTAATATGATTTCTTTATGTTCCTTATTTCTTCTTTCCATTGATGATGATCCATCCATCCAAATTCAATTCTTTTTTGTCTCAATCCTTGATGGCTAGTTGTTGCATAATTTTCTTTCCTTTGATTCCATGTATTGTTGTCGTAACTTCTCCAATTTGTAGTAGTTGTTGGTCTCTAATAATATCTTGTTGAATAATGGTTTTGTGATGGCATGTTCCATGAATATTGATTAGTATTCCATCTTCTTCCTTGATAATGCTTATATTTATCTTCTTGTATTCCTTGCAATATTTCTTGGTAATGAAGGTGTCGATATGGTTTCACATTTGACGATTTTCCTTCACTTTGCACACCCTTTTCATTTGTCTTTTTTCAAAGATAATGTAATCTTCTATACTCTTTGCTTGTTCTTTGATTACTCTATCCTTGGAAATAATACCATAATAGTTGACATGTACATCCTTTTGATGGAGTTCAACTTATTCAAGTATCTTCTGGTGGCCTTGAATCTTGTCTTTTTTCCACTTTTGAAGTTTCAATGTGACCCCAATTATCAAACTCTTACATCCTTCTTCAATTCTACATTGCATTTCTTATTTTACCTAATCTATGTCTAGGGATTCTTCAATGTTCTTGCAAATTTCCTCTTCAAGTATTTTCATTCCAAGATCCTTGTTTTCTCTTGATTTTGACAACGATTCTTTTCTTCTTTAAATCTCTTGACCTCATCCAATAGTTTTTTATTATTTTTTCATAATACAATATTTCTTCATCCTTCTTGCATTTTCTCATTTTTCCTTACTTTAAGTTCTCAACCTTCTGAATGAGTGATTCATTAAGTGATTGCCACTTAGACAATTGATCATGATCATCCTTGATCTTAAGCTCTTGTTTTAATTCCTCCTTATCTTTCTAGAATTTGGAAATTTCTTCTTAAGATTCCTTGAATTTATTTTCAATTCTATGCATTGCTTTTATTTTTGAGTCATTGATCCAAATTTTTAGAGTAATTTTTCAAATACTTCCCATGTGATGTTTCTTATATTATTAATACTCATCCACCACATCTAAGTTGAGTCCCAGGGATGATTTTAGGGGCTAAATTTCGCTCATGGGCTAATCTTCCATGGTTTTTCCAAAAACGAGATTCACTGTTTTAAAAATGATTCGCCCAAATTCTATAGGATAAAATTATTTTTCCTTAAAAATCGCCAAAAAATTATAAAAACTATATAAAATACTTAGAAATTTGAATATTTTTACAAAAATATCGCCAAACATTTATAGTTGACATATAAAGGATTAGTAATATTCGCCAAGGTTTATACATTTTAAAATAAATTTCCATCCTTAAAATCACCCCTCCATGATCTAACCTTCACCGTAAAAATAATCACTTTCATCAAAAGGAGTCTTACCATTTTTCTTTATCATTTTTAACCATTCCATGGGATTGATTTCATATTTATCTTCCTCCATAAAAGTTATTGTTATCACTCCAGGATTCTCTTCAGGTTGTAGATCAAGAGAGCCTGGTAACTTAATCAAAATGCTCAATAATGTGTTGAAAATTGGATCAAAGATGAATAATTCACACACTCATTTCCTCACTCAAAAGATAATTTGAATATATTTAGACAAGATAAGGCCTTCAAGAGTTATTGATCAGAGGATTTGAAAAATATAGGTGTATGGAGAATGCTAACTATGCCAACAACATCACATATATTGAAAACACATGTGAAAGGTTGAAAATAATCAACATAAGCTTTGTGATCTCAATTTACTAATGCAGAGATAAAATAACGGTCATAAATCATTAAGTAAACCAGGAAATGAACATGAAATTCAACTCACAAGTATAGAAAAATGAAGAATAATAGAAGTATGAAAAATATCACTGAAAGAAGCTTTTCATTCCAAAATATATATCAAGGTTTTTACAATATAGAGTGTCTAAAACTCTTCAATCTCCAACCCCCTAGCTCCTCCCTTTGGTCCTCTTTATATAGAGATTACATGATCATATAGATCCAAAAAAGATGGATCTCATAACATTTTCACCTATCTTTTATTTGTTGAAGATATCCAACTCAAATCCGAATTTGTGAGGTGGCTAGCAAAAACAAAGTATACAATTTATGGAAATATTTCTCTCAAAGATTCACCCATATCTCCCAGATAATAAAAACTGTTGGAAAAATGAAAGAATTTTTTGAATAGGAGATCATTCTTGTGAAAAACCTCTCTCACTTTCCAAAAATAAATTTCCATCTTATCGGAATCTATCTCCAAAAAATATGACTAAAACAGGAAAACACAGATTTCCAAAATCTAGTCATATTCCTACAATCTAGGATTTGATCCCTAGAATGTTTCCATTGAGGAAACAAAGTGCCACCTGAATGATTTGATGGGGGATGATCTTATATGTTTCCACATTGACCCAAAAATCCTCTTTCCAAGTCGAATTTTGGCCAAATCTCATTTATGTTGAAAGTTTGAAGAGTTGGTAGCGCAATACACAGGAAAAACACAGTTTGCACTACAAACTCCTGTAGGTGACTGTTTTGACCTTTATGCATGAAGAAATGACTTTGAAAGTGAATTGAAGGCTGGAAGTGGTCTTTGAAAACCATATGACATAATAAACCAATCAAATACCCTGAAGAAAGTTGAATCTTACCATCAAACCTCACTTATACCTCCTTTGCAAGAAATAAGAGTTTGCCATTTCAAATGCAACTCAAGTGCATTGGAAAAACACACAACCTTTCTGAAAACTGATACATGGATGTATGATGTTTTAGGACCTTGAGGAAAATATTCTGCAACACCTATAACATATCCATACTCACCGTTGACTTGCTGACCAATCAAAACTTGCTGTAAAAAAATAGAATATGCATGGTATGTAGATTACTGTGAATTAATGGCTTGCTAGGATCCTCATATGCCAATACACACTTCTGCAAAGATTATGAACCTGTACCTTCATAAGGACACTCCAAATACATTCTTGGTATATTGATGGAACCAAAATTAGCACTTTTGATGAGGAAGGAAGCAAAAATGCTTTTTCAGAAATCTGAGAGCAAAATTCTAGCTATTAAGAAGATCATGATATAATAGGTACATCATTAAGCCATGTAAGTTGATAATATGATTTCAAAATGTATGTAAGCTCATGACCATAAAATTATACCATCAATCATCACCCAAAAATCTTAAGAAGAAATCATCTTTGACCAAAACTCGTCCATGTGGAAAACATAAGAGTTTGTAGTGTATATAGTGTAAAAAAGGCAGTTTATGCTACAAACTTGTGAGGTGAGGAGATTTGATTTAGAAAAGGTATGATACTGATTAAATATGACAAATGAGAGGAATAATGTCTCTTCTTGGATGTAGGACCCACTCCTAGGCTTAAGATATCTCAAACTGAGACACTTTTCAATATGAGAATATTGGTTTAGTGAACCTTGAAGACTACTAGTCACCCTTCCAACACAATTGATATGACCAAAATAGGGTGACTGAAGACTACTAGACTATTTCTAGTCGCCTTGTCCATTGGGCTATGGAGTCATCGGGCCTGTGCAACCAATCCCCTGTAAACCTTCAAGATTTGATATTCACTTCTGTCATACCTTGATATACTGAAAAAAACTTTGCTTATTCATTGAAAAATGAAAACCAATGCTCAACTACTGAGCTTATTCATACTGCAAACCAACTGCAAATTAAAGACAAAAGCTCAACTACTGAGCTTATGTTGATTAAGGTTGGTTGTCATTGATGTCAACCCTTGAAGAAAGATCTGTAGCACAACGGTTGGGTAATGGACCCAAGATTGTTTGATGTAAAGATGACTCATTATTGTCTTGTCATGATTGATAATAAGTAGAAATGGATGAACTCCAAAGTGGTCCCCTTATGGTGAAAGCCCTCACGGGAAGACGCTTTGTGGATTGAGTTATCCTAGAAGTATGGTTAGAGAAACCATTCTTATTTATGGAATAATGAGATTAATGCTAGTGAAAATATCCTAGATGGATAGTGCTTGTCATTCCATTTCCGGTGGTATGTGGAACGTCACATAACTCCTCACGGTTTGAGAGTTATGGACTTACGAAGTTGGAGGACCCTCATATGTCATCTAGAAGCCCCAAAAGGTCAAAGTAGTCAAAGTGGTTTAAGAGATTTTAAAAGGTAAATAATAAAGTGAAGTGATGAGTGTACTATAATTCAAAGTCTATACAAAATAAATTAATTCAATAATAAATTTAATGGATAAATTAGAAGTGGGTTAACCCTAAAATAAGGAAAGTGGGCAAAGTGACCTAGAAGATGTTTTTAAGGAAGCTACTTGGAGAGTATAAATAAGAGGCAAGACTCTCTCATTTAATAAACACTTGAGAATATTGAATAGATATAGGTGTCTGAGGTAACCAAACGATATCTAAGCTGAATTTCTGAGGAAAGTGAAGAAAAGAAGGCCGAAATTTAAGGAAGGATAAATTCTTTTGATGATGCTTTCTAAGGTATGTTTTTTTTAGGTCATCTCACAATTTTTGCAATAACTGTTTTTTTAGAATGATTCAGACTGGAAAATTGATATTCCATTGAGGAAACATATCCAATTATCTATGGTAAAAAAATCAGCTTGTGGGTCATTGTATTTTTGGAGTTACACTCCGTGGAAAATAGGGTTTGTGGCTAGTCTTGAAACTAGTCAAAAAAAGGTGTTTCGGGTAAAAACTCATAAATTATTCATAACATATCCAAATTTAGTAATACCAAATATGTTGGTCAGAGTATATTCTTTGGTATTCTGTTTAGTGGTTTCAGATCAATTCAACAAATATTCCGTGCGAGGAACACTCTACAAGGTCTCTCTCTAGAATAAGCCAGAATTCAACAAGGTGTGCCATTTTTATCATAACTCCTTTTCTGAGAGGTTCCAAGTAGTGAAACCTGGAGGAATTGCATAAAACACATTGAAGAACATTGTGTATCAGTTTCAAATCTTTATTCATTACATGTACAAAGTTATTATTATTTCAAGTTAGGGTTGTTGACTAATCCAAAACTAGTCTTGTGAGACTAAATAAATGTTTGATGAAAATGCTAGTCTCTTGTTGTTAAAGTTAAGGAAGGTTTGCAGGTATGTGATCATATACACCAGGTCTATTACAGAGTTACAAATCATATTTGGATGATGAAATTGATGAGGGATTTTGGTTGAGGTACAAGTTATGTACATGGTTGAGACAAGTAGTTGATGAGTTGACACATACATAAGGTGTATAGTTGATGATGTTGGTACATATTGATGAGTCATAATTGATGATTAATTGAAACATGATTGGTACATGGTTGGTTGCACTTGTTTATGGTACAGGTTGGTGCATGGTTGAAGCACTTGTTTACGGTACAGGTTGATTACAGGTTGAGGTACAGGTTGATGCATGGTTGATGCATGGTTCAGGTTTATTGGTACATGTTTATAGTGGTATATCTCACAGTGATAGTGTGACAGTGGTTCCATCATTCTNATTACAGGTTGAGGTACAGGTTGATGCATGGTTGATGCATGGTTCAAGTTTATTGGTACATGTTTATAGTGGTATATCTCACAGTGATAGTGTGACAGTGGTTCCATCATTCTACTTCTACTTCAGGGTGGTTGGATGGGGCAAGGACAGGTGGTTGTAGCCACCTTCCAATTGTAGCCGGAGAACATAGGGGGTTGTAGCCTCCTTTTGGTTGTAGCCAAAGAATTGGGGAGTTGGAGTTCCCCTCATGTTGTATCCTGAGAAAATAGGGGGTTGGAGCCTCCTTCCAGTTACAGCTGGAAAACAAAGGAAGTTAGTGCTTTCAATGAATGTAATTATTCAAGACATATAAGATAAAACATTCCACGATTTTCTCTCGATTTGGGTTTCCACGTAAAACACTGGTGTACTGTGTATGTGTGTGATTGTTCATTTCTTATTCCTAATTATTTGATAATAATTCTACATTGATATACACTTGGATTATTTGGAGAAAAAGGATTATAATTATGCTATTACTGATTCACCCCCCCTCTCAGTAATCCTACAATTGGTTTCAGAGCAGGTTTCTTCAGAAATCAGTTTAACCACTGAAAGGTAGATCGTGAAGAGTACCAACTCATATAAAAATGGAATACCACACTTTGATGGACATAAGTATGCTTTTTTGAGCATAAGGATGAAGAATTATATACAAGCACATGGGTTTTAAATTTGACAATCAATTGTAGATTGATACATAGTACCAACAATTCCACCAACAAATGTCAAAGAAGTGAAACTTGGTCAGAATAATTCCAAAGCTACAAATGCACTTTTGAATGGTCTCAGTGAAACAATATTCACCAAAGTTGCACATTGTAAATCCACCAAAGAGATTTGGGACAAGCTTCAAAATATTTATGAAGGAGATACAAAAGTCAAAGCAACAAAACTTCAAACTTACAGAGGTCAGTTCGAACAATTAAAAATGAAGGAAGATGAGAATATTGTAGCCTACTTATTAAGAGTTGACGAAACAATGAATGCAATCATAGGATTGGGAGAAGAAATCGAAGACTCTGTAATTATTCAAAAGGTACTAAGATCTCTTCCTATGAGATTCAACCGTAAGATATCAACACTAGAAGAAAGATCGGATCTGAACTCAATAAGCATGGACGAACTGCATGAAATCTTCACAACATATGAAATGAGAACTGAACAGGAAAATCTAGATATAAAAGATGCAGCCTTCAAAGCATCCAAAAGATCAAAGAAAAAGAAAAAGGAACAAGAAGAATATAGCAACAACAACAACGTCTCAAAAGATGATGAAGAAGTGGCCAACTTCATCAAAATATTGAACAAGGGAACCAATGGTGGGTATAGAGGTAAGCTTCCTTTAATTTGTTTTAATTGTGATGGTATTGGTCATTTTGCTAACAAATTTCCTCATAAGAAAAAGAGAAATGATGAAGGTTACTCAAAAGGAAAACACACATATAAAGGAAAAAGAACTACAAAGAAAGATTTCAAGAAAAGCTTATGCATCAAAGAAGACATCTCATCATCAGATGAAGATGAAATAAGTGACAATGAGTAAGGAAGAGTTCTATTCATGGCAGTAAAAGATTCTGACAAATAAGACTTTGAAGAAGAATATGAAGAAGCCGAAGAAGGATATGAAGAAGTCGAAGATGAAATTGAAGAGGCATAAATTGACTATCGAGAAGAATTAATGTGTGCCATAGAAGTTATTAGAAGAGAAAAGAAGAAAAACAAGAAACTACAAGCAGAACTAGACAAAAAAAATGACACTCAAGAACTAGAACAAATGATCACAAGATTGAAGGTTCAAATAGAAGAAGATAAAAGAATTGAAGAAGCACTCAAAGAACAACTAGAAGAAAAGGACAAGATCATTGGAAACTTGGAAGCAGATATTGTCACACTAAGAAAGGATAGTCAAAACAAAAATATGCAGAATAGCTCAAAAGTTCTGGATGACATTATCAAGAGTAAAAAATCTCATCTTGACAAGTCTGGACTTTGATACAATCAGACAGAAAAGGGATCAAGCTCCAAAACAACAGAGCAAGAAACAAATCCAAAAAGCTATGCAAAAACAATCAAAGGGGATGGGAAGATGTACATGGAAGATTACATGGACACTCCTCCACTGAGAAGATTCAGATTTCAGAATCAACAACAGACAGATAGGCCTCAAGAAGAAGAAGGATTCATAAGAGCACCTTCTTTAAGAAGATCTTCAACTCCCAGGTATCAACCTATATTTTTTGGTTTATGTTATGCATGTAATAATTTTGGACATAAACCTATGAATTGTAGAGCTAACAGCAGGAAAAATAACAACTTTGAGAGTCATACACAAAGGGGTTACTCAAGAATACCTAGTGAAACACAAAGAAGAAGTTACAACAAGTTTGAATCTTTGAGCACTGAAGTGGAATGTTACAAATGTAACAATTTTGGACACGTGGCCAAAAATTGCAGAATGACAGTCCCTCCTAAAAACCTCAACAGAATAACAACAACCACATACAAGAATCTCAGAAAATGACATGGATAAGAAAGCAAAATCAGTATAGCAATGAAGAATGCACAGTCGCTCTACAAGATAAGCAGAAGAAACACAGTTGGTATGCTGACAACGAGTGTTCAAAACACATGATAGGTGATAGAGACAAATTTATTACATTGCGAAAGGAAAGAAATGGATCAGTCTCCTTCGGAAATGATAATTCAACCAAAATCATTGGAGAAGGCACAACCCAAATTGGGAACAAGAATAAAAAGGCACAAAATGTTCTAATGGTAGAATATATGAAACATATTCTTCTAAATGTGAGTCAAATGTGTGACCAAGGTCATAAAGTTACTTTTGATTCAAAAAAGTGTGAGATAAGAAGAGAAGGTTCAGGGAAATTGGTCGGTACAACTGCAAGAACTTCAAACAACATATATGTGTTAAGTGAAATTGGAAATGAAAAGTGTTTTCTAGGAAAGGAAGATGAAAGTTGGTTATGGCACAAAAGAATGGGTCACATGCATTTTGATAACCTTGTCAAAGTCAACAAAAGAGAAGCAGTCAGAGAAATGCCCCAGATCATGAAACCAACCAACACTTTATGCAAGGATTGTCAACAAGGAAAACAAACAAAGACCAGGTTCAAATCAAAGGAATATTCAAAAACAAGACCACTGGAAATTGTGCATACTGATATAGTTGGACCAAATACAACAAAGGGATTAAAAGGTGAGAGATACTTTATGTTATTAGTTGATGATTATACAAGAATGACTGCAGTTTGCTTTCTCAACAACAAGTCAGAAGCTTTTGAAAACTTCAAGATCTACAAGGAAATGGTTGAAAATGAGATGGATTCAAGAATCAAATGCTTGAGATCTGATAATGGAGGAGAGTTCACTTCAAAGGAATTTATGGACTACTGCAGCAGTCATGGATTAAAAAGGCAATTCTCCGTCGCTAGGACACCTTAACATAATGGAGTTGTTGAAATAAAGAACATGAAGTACAGGAAATGGCTCGAACAATGCTAATGGATTCCAAATTGACATATATATTTTGGACAAAGGCAGTGCATATAACAGTTCACATTCAAAACAAATTAATGCTCAGAAACAACATTGATAAAACTCCCTACAAGCTATGGAAAGGAAGACCAACAAATGTGAAGCACTTTAGAGTTTTTGGAAGCAAATGCTACATCAAAAGAGAAGATGGAAGAATGGGAAAGTTTGACACTCATGTGGACAAAGGAGTACTTGTTGGTTACTCAAGTACAAGGAAAGCATACAAGTGTTACAATCTAAGATTGAACAAAGTTGTGGAAAGAATCAATGTAACAATTGATGAAACAAGCAGACCATAATCAAAGGAAGAAGAAAACAAATCAATGGAACAACTTTTCGAAGAAGAAGAAACAAAAGATGAAGTAGAAGAGGAAGATGAAGAGAATTTGAAAGAAACAAAAGAGAAAGTTAAACAAGTATATCCAAAGACACCTAGCAAACGAGTACAGAAGAATCATCCTTCAGATCAGATTATTGGAAACAAAGATGCAGGAAGTTGAGACTAGAAGAAAAATCTGTTCACCAGAACAAACACACCTAGAACTCTTATCTACAATTGAACCAAACTGTTTTGAATAAGCCAACAAGGATGAATTTTGGAATAAGGCCATGAATGAAGAATTGGATCAAATAGAGAAAAATGACACTTGGGAACTGGTTTCAAGACCAAAGAATAAGAATGTGATTGACACAAAATGGGTTTTCATGAATAAATTAAATGAATATGGACAAGTTACAAGGAACAAAGCTATATTGGTATGTAAAAGATATGCACAGATTGAAGGAATCGAATTTGAAGAAACATTTTCCCCAGTTTCCAGAATGGAAGCAATTCGGTTGCTTTTATCCTATGCATGCTCCAAAAATGATAAAGTATATCAGATGGACGTAAAATCAACTTTTCTGAATGGAGAACTTGAAGAAGAAGACTACATTGAACAACCAGAAGGATTTCAGTTGTGAGAGAACGCAGATTATGTGTGTAAATTAAAGAAGGCCTTGTATGGTCTAAAACATGCTCCTAGAGCATGGTACTCTAGACTGGATAAGTATCTGCAGTAGGCAGGGTTCATAAAAGGAAGTGCAGACAACAACCTCTACATCAAGGTAAGTGAAGGTAATATTTTTTTAATTGAAGTTTATGTTGATGATATTATTTTTGGTAGTGATGATGACATGTTAAGACAAAAATTTGAAAAATATATGCAGAATGAATTTGAAATGTTGTTACTTGGAGAACTATTCTTCTTTTTGGGACTTCAGATACATCAAAGCAACATAGGAATCTTTATTTCTCAAACCAAGTATATCAGAGAAATTCTAAAGTGGTTCAGAATGGAAGATTGCAAACCAGTTGCAAGTTGAACAAAGATGATGATTCAAAGTCTACAGATCAGAGGCAATACAGGTCAATGATTGAAAACCTACTATATGTGACATCATCCAGACCAGATGTAATGCAGGCAATTGGACAAGTGGCACGGTTTCAAGAAGCACCAAAGGAGTCACATGTGTTAGCAGGGAAGAGGATTTTCAGATATCTCAAAGGAACATAAGAGTTTGGATTATGGTATCCAAAAGGAAAGAATATATCTCTTATTGCCTACACATATGCAGATTGCGAAGGTTGTATTAATGACCGATGAAGCACCAGTATAGCAACGTTCTACTTGGGTGAGTGTTTATTATCATGTCTAAGCAAGAAACAATCATCAATATCTTTATCTATAGTCGAGGCAGAGTATATTGCAACAACATCATGTTGTACACATGTTCTTTGGATGAAACAAAATCTGACATATATACAGGTTGAGTATGCTGAGCCCATTCCAATATATTGTGATAATACAAGCGCCATCAGTATCTCGAAGAACCCGGTGATGCACTCCAAGACGAAGCACATTCCAATAAAGTATCACTTTCTATGGGAGCAGGTTGCAGAAAAGAACATCGGAGTTGAGTATGTGGGCACAAAAGAAAAAGTGGCAAACATCTTCACAAAACCACTTGCACGGGAATCCTTTGAATATCTTTTCCAGAGACTTGGAGTTATTTCTACTCCAAAATGAATTATTTTTGAATGCTTATCTTATATGTCTTATATTTACATGAGGAAGCACCATAAGAGGACAATTCAGTCAGGGGGAGAAACCTTAGATGGAAAGATACCTTTGCCATTGATGACAAAGGGGGAGAGATTTATCATATGCAAAGGACAGAGGCAAAGGATAGAGGCATGGTTCCGGGGGGAGCATGAGTGATATGATTTCAGTATTGCATCAGAGTGTTTCCATCAATGCCAAAGGGGGAGATTGCTGATTAAGGTTGGTTGTCATTGATGTTAACCCTTGAAGAAAGCTCCGTAGCACAAAGGTTGGGTAATGGACCCAATATTGTTTGATGTAAAGATGACTTGTTATTGTCTTGTGATGGTTGATAATAATTATAAATGGATGAACTCCAAAGTGGCCCCCTTATGGTGAAATCCCTCATGGGAAGACACTTTGCGGATTGAGTTATCCTAGAAGTATGGTTAGAGAAACCATGCTTATTTGTGGAATAATGAGGTGAAAACCAACAAATTTTTCAGTGAAACTATCCTATATGTATAGTTATTTTCATGCCATTTTCAGTGGTATGTGGAACGTCACATAACTCCTCACGGTTTGAGAGTTATGGCCTTACGAAGTTGGAGGACCGGTACATAACGTCACATAACTACAGATTGTAATCTAACCAAAATGAAGTTGGAGGACCGATACATTGCTATTCCATTGAGGAAACATATCCAAGTATCTGTGGTAAAAAATTCAACTCGTGGGTCGTATTTTTGGAGTTACACTCCGTGGAAAATAGGGTTTGTGGCTAGTCCCGAAACTAGTAAAAAACAAGTGTTTCGGGTAAAAACGTCATAACGTCTTCATAACAGATTCAAATTCAGTAAGAATAAATGTTTTGGTTAGATTACAATATGTAGTATTCTATGTAACAGTTTCAGATCAATTCAACAAATATTCCGTGTGGGGCATGCTCTACAACGTCGCTCTCTAGAATAATCCATAATTCATCAAGGTGTGCCATTTTTGCCATAACTCCTTTTCTGAGAGGTTCCAATTAGTAAAACCTAGAGGAATTTCAGAAAACACATTGAAGAACATTATGTATCAGTTTTATATCTTTATTCATTACAGGTACAGAGTTATGATTATTTCAAGTTAGGGTTGTTGACTAATCCAAAACTAGTCTTGTGAGACTAAAGAAACGTTTGATGAAAATGCTAGTCTCTTGTTGTTAAAGTTAAGGAAGGTTTGCAGGTATGTGATAATATACACCAGGTCTATTACAGAGTTACAAATCATATTTGGATGATGAAATTGATGAGGGATTTTGGTTGAGGTACAAGTTGGGTACATGGCTGAGACAAGTAGTTGATGAGTTGGCACATACATGAGGTGTATAGTTGATGATGTTTGTACATATTGATGAGTCATAGTTGATGAGTACTTGAAACATGATTGGTACATACTTGGTAAATGGTTGGTTGCACTTGTTTATGGTACATGTTGATTACATATTTTTTGGTACAGTTTGGTGCATGGTTGATGCACTTATTTATGGTACATGTTGATTATAGGTTGAGGTACAAGTTGATGCATGGTTGATGCATGGTTAAGGTTTATTGGTACATTTTTACAACGGTATATCTCATAGTGATAGTGTGACAGGGGTTCCATCATTCTACTTCTACTTTAGGGTGGTTGGACATAGCAAGGACAGGTGGTTGTAGCCACCTTCCGGTTGTAGCCAGAGAACATAGGGGGTTGTAGCCTCCTTCTTGTTGTAGACAGAGAATTGGGGAGTTGGAGCTTCCCTCAGGTTGTAGCCTGAGGAACTAGGGGGTTGGAGCCTCCTTCCAGTTGCAGCTAGAAAACAAAGAAATTTGATGCTTCCAATGAATGTAATTCTTCAAGACATATAAGATAAAGCATTCCGTGGTTTTCTCCCGATTTGGGTTTCCACGTAAAAAACGGGTGTACTGTGTATGTGTGTGATTGTTCATTTCTTATTGCTCATTATTGGATAATAATTCTACATTGATATAACACTTGGATTATTTGGAGAAAAAGGATTATAATTACGCTATTATTGATTCACCCCCCCTCTCAGTAATCCAACAGCTTATTCATGTACACTCCTAATCTAATCAAGTGTACTGCTTGTTGATCAAGTGAAATCATGCTTCCAATGAAGCCATACAAGTAAACTCATGACTGAAAGGATTCTTTTTATGCCACTGATTAGAAGATAATAATAAAAGCATAACATTGACCATAAAAACTCTTTCAAGAGATCATACTCACTAACAAATGTAAGTGATATGATAAATTTGGAAAACTTAAGATAGTCTGAGAGATAAGACTTAAGTAAGGCTGCCATGGGATCTTCAAAACTATGATCACCATCATACAGATTCAGAAGCTTTGACTACTCATGTATGTCTTCCCCTTTGCTATATCCCTGTGACTCAGATCCATCACTATGATGTAGTGGCCCATTACAGCTAACAATTTCTAAGAGAAAAGAAGATATATGTTCTTGATGTTCTACATCATTGTCTCCATAATGATCAAATGAAGGAAGAGTCTTTAAAAATTTATCATGAGAGAACGGTTGATTACTCTCCCCAACAATGATATCCTTAAAAGATGTATCAAAACTAAGGAGATTTTCATTGGAATTTTGAACAACAAACTCATAACTATCATCAACCATAACACAATTACATTGCTGATCTTTTTCTTGCTGAAAAGTAGAACTAAATGATATTCCATTAATCAACAAGTCTTCATAAACTTTAAAATCTTCCTCATCATCACTATATTTGTCAAATATGGGAATATCAGGATAAAATTCTAATGGCATAGATGAAGATTTCTACATATAATCATCATCAATATGATTTTGAAACCTATTTTAAATATCATCACTTTCTTCCTCATCATCATCAACCTTTCCATCAAAATTTGGAACAAAAGGTACATAAGGAGAAAGATAGTCCTTTTGTTGTTCCTCCTTAAAAATGGATGATCTATGAAAGTCCAGTTCTTCATGGCTTCTGCAATTCCCTTTTGTCTGCAAATATGAAAATTGCGGGCTTCCCTCACTGATTTCAATGGGCATTTGACCAAAAGACAACTGATCATATCCATTTGTAGCTAAAGGAATCAACTCTTCAGATTCATAACAATCAGACTTAATGATGGTAAGAGAACCTTAAACTTCTTCACTATTCATTTCTAGTTCATTGTCATGTGAAAGCATATCATCTTGAAGATCATTAGAGAGCTGATGAAGATTGCGAGGAAGAAAATATTCTCTATCTATAACTTCAATCTCTTTATTCAATTCATATTCCTCATAACAATTTTCAAATAAAAACTCATCTGAAAAATACCTTTTGCGATGCTCATTGAATACTCTGTGAAACTCTTTCAAAGATGGAATACTAGAAGGAGGTAATGAGAAATACCACTTACGTGCATTTCCATCCAATGAATGCATGAACATCTTCATGCGAACATCCTCATGTTGTAGATCTAGTAGATCCGTGCACTCATGGAACTTGATGAGGTGTTCTGCAGGATTGTCTTCTTTCCTCTCTCTGAAGATAGGCAAAAAATCTTCCCATTCTGTCAAATGAGGTACTGGATGTGGGAAACCAGGAACTGTAGAAAAATTGAGAGGTGCAAACCTCCAAGCCAAAAGAGTAACAAATTCCTTTGACATTTGAATATTGTGGAGTCACCACTGAATTCGTCCTTCATGGAGTCGCCAGATAGAATATTACAACCAATATGATGCCCAACCTTTGTCTATCATCAAAATATAGAACTATGTCATCTCCCAGGGAAGCTTGGTTCACACTCCTCTCCTCGACAACGATGCCAATTTGTTATCACTCCAGGAGTTTCTTCAGGTTGTAAATCAAGAGAGCTTGGTAACTTAATCAGAATGCTCAATAATGTATTGAAAATTGGATCAAAGATGAATAATTCACACACTCATTTCCTCACTCAAAGATAATTTGAATATATTTAGACAAGATAAGGCCTTCAAGAGCTATTTATCAGAGGGCTTGCAAAATATAGGTGTATGGAGAATGCTAACTATGCCAACAACATCACATATATTGAAAACACATGTGAAAGGTTGAAAATAATCAGCAGAAGCTTTGTGATCTCAGTTTACTAATGCAGAGATAAGATAACAATCATCAATCATTAAGTAAACCACGAAATGAACATGAAATTCAACTCACATTTACAAAAAAATGAAGAAGAATAGAAGTCTGAACAATATCACTGAAAGAAGCTTTTCATTCCAAAATATATATCAAGGTTTTTACAATATAGAGTGTTTAAAAGTCTTCAATCTCCAACCCCCTAGATCCTCCCGTTGGTCCTCTTTATATAGAGATTACATGCTCATATAGATCCGAAAAATATGGATCTTATAACCTTTTCACCTATATTTGATTTGTTGAAGATATCCAACTCAAATCCGAATTTGTGAGGTGGCTAGCAAAAACATAGTATAGAATTTATGGAAATATTCCTCTCAAAGATTCACCCATATCTCCCAAATAATAACATCTGTTGGAAAAATGAGAGAATTTTTTGAAGAGGAGATTGTTATTGTGAAAAAAATCTCTCACTTTCCAAAAATACATTTCCAGATCATCGGAATCTATCTCCAAAAAATATGACTAAAACAAGAAAACACAGATTTCCAAAATCTAGTCATATTCCTACAATCTAGGATTTGATCCCTAGAATGTTTCCTTTGAGGAAACAAAGTTCACCTGCATGATTTGATTGTGGATGATATTATATGTGGACACCTTGACCCAAAAATCCTATTTCCAAGTCGAATTTTGACCAAATCTCATTTATGATGAAAGTTTGAAGAGTTGGTAGCGCAATACACAGGAAAAACATAGTTTGCGCTACAAACTCCTGTAGGTGACTGTTTTGACCTTTATGCATGAATAAATGACTATGAAAGTGAATTGAAGGATAGAAGTAGTCTCTGAACACCATATGACATAATAAAACATTCAAATACCCTGAAGAAATTTGAATCTTACCATTAAACCTCACTTATACCTCCTTTGCAAGAAATAAGAGTTTGCCATTTCAAATGCAACTCAAGTGCATTGGAAAAGCACACAACCTTTCTGAAAACTGATACATGTATGTTTGATGTTTTAGGAACTTGAAGAAAATATTTTTCAACACCTCTAACATATCCATACTCACCATTGACTTGTTGACCAATCAAAACTTGCTGTAAAAAAATAGAATATGCATGGCATGTAGATTACTGTGAATTAATGGCTTGCTAGGATCCTCATATGCCAATACACACTTTTGAAAAGATTTTGAACATGTACCTTCATAAGGACACTCCAAATATATTCTTTGTATACTGTTGGAACCAAAATTAACACTTTTGATGAGGAAGGAAGCAAAAATGCCTTTTTAGAAATCCGAGAGCAAAATTCTAGCTAGTAAGAAGATCATGATATAATAGGTACATCATTAAGCCATGTAAGTTGATAATTTGATTTCAAAATGTATGTAAGCCCATGACCATCAAATTAGACGATCAATCATCACCCAAAAATCTTAAGAATAAATCATCTTTGACCAAAACTCGTCCATGTGGAAAACATAAGAGTTTGTAGCACAGATAGTGTAAAAAAGGCAGTTTGTGCTACAAACTTGTGAGGTGAGGAGATTTGATTTAGACAAGGTCTCATAAAGATTACATATGACAAATGAGAGGAATAATGACTCTTCTTGGATGTAGGACCCACTCATAGGATTAAGATAACTCAAACTGAGACACTTTTCAATATGAAAATATTGGCTTAGTGAACCTTGAAGACTACTAGTCACCCTTCCAACACAATTGATATGACCAAACTTTGGTGAAAATAATGATTTGAGAGGCTGAATTTCTAGGAGCTAACAATTATAATATCACCATTTATTCTTAATTGAGGTATAGCCACAACCCTCAACTCCCAACCTAAATATAATATAAATATTGATCCAATATATTTATTATCCCTTTCCCAATAGAATATCATGTGTTTTCTATTTCCAACGTCTTTTGAATCACCTCAATTAGACATTCCAATAAAATGTTATGATAAGTTTAAATTAACATACCTTTTAAAACCCTAATTTGGAGGTTGTCTTACTAGTTGACCTTTCTCCTAATGTGTCTTTGAAATTTCATCTCTTTTGAGTTTGAAATTTGAGCATCTATTATTTTGATATGTCCTCTCTATTCCATAGGTTTGACTAAATTCCGAGGTTCCAAGACAAAGTTATGGTAAATTTTCCCAAACTTGTTGATTTTTGGCCTTTTCCAGAGAGCGAACTTGTATATCGTGCTACGCATCTAATTATATTGTATCCATGCAACTCGTTAAGAGCATGATTACTGCACAATATATATGTTCTAGTAAATATCATGGTTTCATGTGTATGTGCATATAACCACATAAACCATGTTTCCCCATTATCCTTGAAGATACCATCCTCCAATAAATAGGTCATGAAATGATGTTTTTCATTGTAGTCATTTATGATAATTGTCAAAATGTGAGAATATACTCTAATTTTCTTTTATTGCATATTATAATTGCATGCCTTTGTTTACTTGCAAGGAAGGAGATGGAACAAATACAAGTTTGGTATGTTATGCCTAACTTATAAAGGTTATTAACAATCCCATCATGCATTCTTTACCAATTTTCTAATAATTCACTACAAGAAAAACAACATTTAGTGGAAGTTCTGGCAGAGGATTCTAGTGTTATAAGATTGGAAAAAATTATACAAAAGGCCCCCACTATTGGTAGTAGAGGTTTTAATGGATTTTCATTATAACTACAAATTCTGAAAGGTTGGAGGTTCTAGTGGAGGTTTTTTTGTAAGTGCACTTATATCAATAATGTGCACCAGTGTAGAAAAATATATATAATACACATTGGTGCATCGATATTTGATATGCATTAGGGCTTCAAATATATATAACACACTCCAGTGTGTATTTTAGATATTGAAAGCACCATGGTACTTCTATTGATAATACACACCGATGCATCGATATTTGATATGCACCAAGGCTTTAAAAATATATAATACACACTAGTGCATATTTTATATAATGAAAGCATTAGTATGTATTACACATGTAAAAGAACCAATGCATATAATACCTTGCTTGCTGTAATTATTTGTAATAGTTAGGATAACAATAACAACACAGGTAACGATATCGTTGAAGGGAACAATGATTTTGTTGTCATTTAGAGCATCGTTTCTTTTATTGCAATTATTCACATTTTTATTACAATTTTCCTAAAGTGAGAACCACGTTCTTGAGTGAGTGGCACTTTTCTTCCAATGCATCTCTTCATTGATTTTGTGGAGCTATTACATACATGATTGTGGAATTATAGGCATTAAAATGATGTTCATTCTCATGTACCCTTGTTGTCACTGAGAAAATTGAGGTACAGTTTCATTGGATGGTTTCCGCATGCTAGCAAAGGGCCCTACAAATTTCTTGAACTTGCATATAGTCCATGGAACCTATGCAAGTAACAAGACGATGCTGACAATTTTTATGGTGGTATTCTCAAACTGCAAAATAAAAATTAACAACCAAAACACCAAAGAGGCTGCACTATGCACCCAACCAAAAAGGATCACTAGAAAATTTACACCGTGCGCCCAAGCCAATAAAAAAACCATACTCCTTAAATCATAAATTCAACGAGAGAGTTCAATTATGAAGGGGCTAGACCCCTTTGATGGAATATCCAGAACACACAAAAAAAAGTATTTCCCAACAATTAACCCCCAAAATTGGAGTGAAATAGAGAGTAGCTCCAGGGAAGACAAAGCACACGAGCTTGTGAGAACAGACCAAGAGCCAAAGCATTGAAAAACCAAGACACATAACCCAAATTACAAGAACCAGAAAATTCCAAATATCGACACAATTTGGAGCCAAATATTGTAAATACAAATTCCATATAATGATCCACAAACTAAGTGAGGTTCTTACCAGGCCACTACCAAGGAGAGAAACCTTGCTTCAACCATTGATTCTCAATCCTAGTGTTAATTCAATTATCCCACCTTCTTGGCGATATACCTCGATCCATCATTCAAAGGAAAAAGTGAATTGAAGTTTAGGCATGCGAAAAAATGAATCATAGGTCCCTTCATATCTAGGAACCTTGCATGCAATCCATTGCACTTGATGTTTTTGACAAGTGGAGATTTAATGAGATTAAACATGCCTTCATAAGATTGATAAGGCAAGTTAAGGTATAAGGTGATATTATATAACCCCTATTTTCCTAAGCACCCCAATTTCTAATGAGGTTGGCTCATTTGATTACAGATTTTCTTTGTGATTATGCTCTCAAAGAACCTGATAAAAAAAAAAATTGAAAGTGGTTGGCTTCCTTTTGAGAGTGGCTTATGATCTAGTAAGATCACACTCTCACCTGTCACACCCAAGTTTCCTTTCAACGCTCCATCAAAAGAGGGTGAATGTATTTTGCATGGCTAACCATTCTTGAAATTCTTGTTCTTCCATTCAAAGTTTTCATGACGGCCCTAAATTTGGATTTCAAGTATTTGGATTGGAGCCTTTCTCCGTGAGCAAAAATTGTTGGATCAATTATTTTCCATCCAAATCCAGACTATGAACTTCCATATTTTTCTTATTTTTGGAGTTGAAACATTCTACTATCAAGCCTTTGGCCTTCACTACAACTGTCTAAGGAATTTCAAGCTTTAGGAAGGGCGATCCACATTCTTCTAAGCAGATGTTTTCTTTTGAGATTCCCTCTATATGTATTATTCCCTTGTTTCCATATAAATAACCAACACAATCGATGATTAGTTCCAATAAAAGCAACTTCCCATACCCATTTTGAGAAATATTAGTAAAAAAATAAGTGATGTATCAATTTCTCCTCTAATCGACAAAAGGCACATCTGGAGGGGAATTGAATTCCCCTTATTTGTAGATTCTCTACCGTAAGGATTTTACTATGAATCATAATCCAAAAAAATATATTAACATTTGGAAGTCCATATGAATGACACAACTTAGACTAGATACCTAGGCATGAAGGAAGAAGAAGGGATTGGAGTTGGTGAAGGTGTCCATCTTCGACTTTGAACTTTGAATCCCCCATCCTATCTGAGATGGATTTGTCCCATTGAACATGACCTTTTAGGGTGGTAACAAAGGTAAATACAAGAGGATCTAGATGATTAGAAGACGCTCCCATATGCCAACCTATCCAATATATTGTTCTGTCCAAATAGACTGAGATATCCCACAACGTGGATAAATTTTAGCTACTTATCTAAGTTTTCAATGAAAGGAGTTCAATATTTTTCTCTAGCAAATGATTTCCCATGATTTCATCCCACCCTATGTGAATTAACTTTCCATTACCAAGGATCCAAGTGAGTTTGTATTGAATGATGGGAACTATAGCCTTGAGTTATTTCCAAGTGTGTAAACCTTTGTTGTTTTCTAGTGGTCTGTCTATGCATATTTTCGTATGACCACAAAAGTATTTCTTGAAGAGAACGCTCTTCCACCACTCCATATTTCCAATAATTAGACACAAAATGAGTTTGTCTCCTAGATCTATATTTACGAGTGAATGATCCTTTATCCACAAGCCACCACAGTTCTTGGGAGCTCTCGCTATTTTCCAATTTATCAGATGAAATTTTGGTATTTGATTTTCCTGCTTTCCATGGGAATTTATGGATTTCTTCTGAGATATGTTGCATTATCCCCACTGAAGCTAAAAAAATTGAGCTATGGAAAATGGGAGCATGGTGATAATTGACTTGGTTAAGACAACTCAACCTATCGGGTTCAACCATTGAGATCCCCATTGCTAAAAAATTGATTTGACTTTTCAATAATATCTTGTCAGGCATGGGCTATTAGATTGCTTAAGGAGACAAACATTCCAAAATACTTAAACGAAGTCAAGTTTCTTGACATGGGAACATTAATATTCTAGGAATAGAGTATAGGAGGTGAGGGATGGGGTTCCAACCAAAAATATGACTTTTGTGGTTGTTTATATTCCCCCCTGATGAATTTGTAAACAAACCCATAATTGATTTAAATCTCTCTGTGATGATGGTGGAAGCACCTCCCAACATAAAAGTGTCCTTCATGAAATGGGAGTGGTTTAGGATTTTGACCCCCTAGACCAATTTGATACATGGTAAATTTCCTAATAGCCTTTCTACCTCTAATTTCCCACTCAAGGATTCATCCATGATCATGTACAAGAGAGGAGAAAGTGGGAAACCTTGGGCCTTAAACCCCTGCTTCCCTTGAAGAAGGAGGCATGTGTTTCATTGACCAATGAAGCTATACATGGACCACTTATACAAGAAAAAATCCATCTAATAAAAGAAGAAGAAAAAAACAACTTAAATAAGATGTCAAATAGAAAATAATGCTTACCCTATCAAAGTCATTGACCATGTTGATTTTTATGATCAATCCTTTGTCTTTGTTTTCTAAACTTGAGTGGATGGCTTCCTACACCATGATTAGGTTGTCCAAAATATGATGCTTTTGCATGAATCCTCCCTAATTATTAGAGATGATCATGGGTAATACCTTTTTTAACTTTTTTTCTATTATCTTCATCAAAATCTCATAGGAGGCATTGCATAGAAATATTGGATTGAATCCGACAAAAGAAGGGTTAGCCTCTTTAGGGATGGAAGCTAAAAATGAAGAGTTTGTATTACCACCACATCTAAAATAAGTTTGGACATATTGTAGCATATTTTTTAGGTATGCTTTTATTATGTTCCAACAAGCTCAAAAAAATGGATAGAAAATCCATCAGGGCCAGGAGCTTTGTTAGGGGCCAAACCTCAAATAACATTGATAATTTTAGATTCTTCAATATTGTTTTCCTCAGAAAAAAATTATTTTTTGTTCAGAAAGAATATCAAAATACAATTGTCATAAATCCTTTTACACTGTAACAAAAAAGAGAGTAATTGACCCATATTGATCCTATATCATAAAGTGCCCCCCAAAAGAGACCAACACCCACTAACAGGTCTGAGTTTGCTTCCCATATAGCCTTCCATATCTCCATACATAACATGAGAATAAAGTATTCAAAAGAGTGCCTCATACACCTATCAAAAACCCATAAGTGTAATAGACCAAAATCTCAAAAGAAACATACTAATCGTCCCATAGATTTTTAAAAGTCATCAATTCGTAAAGATCTAGTATAAACAATAACCCCTCCCACATTTTCTTCTTTAAAAATTGTATTTGGAGCCAAATGTAACCCTTCTTTAGAAATGGTGTCCACATGTTCATTGTTTTCCCTATAAACATGAGAGAAAGAGATGTTTGAAAATCATTTCGAAATATCCTTCAGTTTCAAAGCTAGAGCCATCAACCCTGTATTATGGATCTGGACTTAGTCCTTCATCCACCTAATAAAAATTGTTGAGTCCCCAAAGACCTATACAGACTGAATGTCCTTATTCAACACCACTTTTAGGAGAAAATAAAGAGCTTTGAATTCACTTGTATTGTTTGTCCCAACCCCTAAGTTGGATTTCATAGTGAAGTAGTGCAAGTTCGAAAGAAAAATAACAAAGCCCAACCCACAAGATTGACCTGAACCCTGACCTGATCCATCCAACAAGAAACACTAGGGAATAATTTTGTCGATTTGCATGTCACCCACTAATCAAGGTCCTTTATTGATGCCAAAATACTTAAAATAAGGAAGTAAAGATAGTCCCTGGGCTATAACTTTGAACGGAGGAAAGTGTCGATCTTCAAAGATGCTATCATTCTAGGCTATCCAATTCCCCTAGGTCACTAAATAGGGTAATGCCCGATAAACCTTTAGATCCATGTGGGTGACCACTCTTTAAAATTTTCCTCCACCATCCCCTTTCTTCATAGAATTGACAATCCCAGTTGTCCCTCAATCTCAATCCAAACCTGTGCTGAGAATGGACACTCGAAGGGGTGTGAGATATGCTCATTTTTCTTCTTACACATAGTGCATAATCCAAAATGGATCCAGGAAGGCCTAAAAATCAAAGTTCTTGGAATCGGACGAAACCAATTCCATTGTGTCGCGCTCGTCGCTCCGATTCCGGCCATATATTTTTTTTCCGAAAATGGACACCGTATGCGAAATTTATCATGTTCTGATCGATTTCCCAAACATGGAAAAAAGTCAACTGGTCAAAGTCAACATGTCGTACTATTGACATTAGTAGTACGTCAGCAGGGACATGTGGTAGCATGAGGAGGTGACATGTGTCACTCATTTTTGGCATTTCAGGGGATGATATGGATGAATCAAAAATTGACACGTGGAACTATACAGATGTGACACGTGGCACTGTATAGACGTGACACGTGGCATTATATGAACGTGACATGTGGCTGTATGAAATGCTGACGTGGCCCAATGACAGTTCGACACATGGAAATATGGATGACAGGTGGTAGTACAGATGCTGACATGGTAGGTGACTAGCAAGTGATTTGGCAATATGGATGCTCATGTGGCAAGCTCAGGGTACGACACGTGGCTGTATGACAGTGACATGGTAGGCTGACATTACAATGATGTGGTGCTGACTATGTCGATGACTGGACTGTACGGTCCAATAACTGGGTGACACGTGGCCCAATCAGAGGGTTCCACGTGGCACCCCATATTTGGCCAATATGGACCACTTCAATTTTTTTTTCCCTCCACGAGAATTGACCATGCGACCTATTCTCCAGCCCAAGTCTTCGAAACAAACACCAACCGCCTAAGCTACATGTGTTTCTTGTTTGACATGTGGTGGGTTCTTGTTTTAAGTTGAATGGTGTGGAGGTTTGGGGGATAAGCCCGGTCAGTGGGGGCCTAGCCCACGACCAGGGCCCATGGACTAAGAGCTAGCACAGGGGAGAAGCGCGGATGACACTGGGGCATGGCCACATGTCCCCCATGCGACCCAAAGCCAAGAGTTAGGGCGGATGAATAGGGGCTTAACGGTTCAGAGCCCAACCCGAGGCCATATGGAAGTGCCCCATATGAACAAGAGCCCAACACAGAGGGGATAGCGTGCCATTTTTCCCAAATTTGGGTTTTTCAACTATATTTTATATGATTTTTTTGGATTATTATGATGATTTTGGTGGATTTTTCCCATTATTGAGGGATTTGGAGCCCGATTTGAGGCCAGATCTTGGGAGGAAGTTGGGCGGTGAACCCCAACTTAGAATCTACATAAAATAGAGTTTTTTGACAGTCCAAACAAGTTCATAACAAGAGAAATGTTGAAGAATTCATGAATCCTAAGCCATTTTTATTCAGAGAAGCCATTGAGGAAGTGAACTTTGAAGGCCATTTCCGGGAGCTAAGCTCAACCTTTTTCAATGTCATCAGTTGTGTTGGATTCTTGAGGTTGAGGAGAACACAACCAGCCTAGTTTGTAATGAATTTCTAATGTACTTTTGAATCATTGAATATTAATAAGAAAGCCTCCCCCACTGAGACAAAGGCCCAGAGACGTAGGCAACCTTGTCGAACTCCGTTATCAAGCTTGTTGTTATGGTTTGCTGTTCCTTATATTTACTTTCTGATCTGCATTATTATGATGGTTGTAATATTCTTTCATTAATATCTTCTTCTTTTCTTAATTCCTAAGTGGTAATTGAACACATGCTTAAAACTCAACCAAGTCTTTAAAAGATCATTTTCAGATCAAGTGGTATCAGAGCAGGTTGATAGTTGGTTGTTTGAGTTTGCATGATTACCAGGGAAAATCTAAGTCGTGGTGAAGGCGATCTTGTAGAAGGAGATCCATAAATTGGATCAAGAAAGAAGACTTCTCAAAGTGAGAAGATGGTGTCTGAAGAAGGAATGTCTAAGAACAAGATAGAGTTTCAAAAGACATTATTCGCCATGTCAGAGATGGTAAAGGTCTTATACGATGATTACTTGGAACGAAAGAGGCCTTTCCAAGAGGAATCTTCGAAACAAGACAAAAGTGAAGAAGGAGAGGATCCTCCTAAACCTCCTCCTTCACCTCCTTCATCTCCATCATCTTCTTCTTCTTCAAGTACAAGTGCAACTTCTACCGCAAGAAAAAATTCCCATAAAAATAAGCTTGATATGCCATTACTTAAGCTTGATGTGAAATTCGAATTGCCCATGTATGATGGTGAAGTCAATGCTAAGAGGCTTGATAACTGGGTCAGACAGATGGAAGTTTATTGAAGTGCACAACAAATCAAATACGAGGCAACCCAAATCAAATTGGCATCACTTCGTCTTGCACGCACAACACTCATCTAGTGTCAGAGTAAGTTGCAACATGGTATGCAACAAGTTGGTAATGTATTTCCATCATGGCAAGATTTTGTTTTTTCACTTAGAAAGTAGTTTTATCCTTTGGGTTATAAGGAAAAATATTTAATTGAATGGAAAAGTATTAAATTAATAAAAGGACAAATGGTGCAAGAATACACGGATGAATTTCATAAGATGGCATTAATGTTAAATATTCCATTACATACACAAGAAAATCTTATGAAGTATATAGGAGGTTTATATACACATATTCGTAACACTGTATTTATGTTTCGACCTACTAATCTTAATGAGGTTTCTGTTCAAGCAACGTATATTAAAGCAGGGAAAACATGAGTTGGTGTATCGGGGGAATCATCTTCAAGGAAAGAAGACAAAAGAAAGGGGAATGGAAAGAAAGAAAATTCAACGACAATGAAGGAAGGGAAGCTCTCTTGCAAGCATCAAAATAAAGAAGGGAATGATGATGACCATTGCTGACAATTGCACCCAGAGAAGAGACCAAAGTGGTTCAAAGAAAAGAAAGGGAGGCAAACAGTTGCAACAACAACATGACCAACAGACTTGGGATATGATTCAGGTGATGAGACTAAAATCATAGAAATTGGTTTGACATGTAAAATTGGTGATGGACATGATTCTAGAAGTAAATTTTTTCATATAAGGGTCATAATGAAACATACTAAGATCGATACATTGATAGATAATGGATCTCAATCTAACTTGATTTTAGAGGAAGTGGTTAAACAATCGGGATTGACGACTAAGCTACATCATAAACCTTACTCACTTAAATGGATAAGCAACAATCATAAATTGCACATAACAAAACAATGCACTTTAAAGTTTGCAATTTCATCAAAGTTTGTGGATGAGGTAACCTATGATGTGGTATCACTAAATGAATGTGAAATGGTCTTAGGCATCCCTTATTTATATAATCACAAAACAATCTTCTATAGGGAACAAAATCAATATCACTTAACTAAAGAAGGCAATGAATATGTTGTACATTCTCATCACTTAAAAGAAAATCAATCTCTTCAAACAATGGAACAATTAAGGAAGGCAACTTATGCAGACAACACACCTATAATTGTGCCAAGTAAAGCAATTGATCTTAAGCATGAACGTGAGATGGTTGTAGACTGGAAATTCAATCATACTTTGCTTCAAGATAAGTTATTGTCGTGCAAGCACATCAAACATATTGGTTCATTTGCAGTCATATTTCTGATGTTATCGCTGCTAATGTTTACAACATGGATGGTAGTGGATTCAGTAAGAAGTGAACAAGTTCAAGTGGCTAACAATATGCTTTCAGTTGTCATGGTTGTTTTGCAATTGATTATGATGTGACAGGTACACAAAATAGAGTTTAAAGACAAAGGACAAGTGGGGTGGCCTATCTCACACTTGATGAATGGTTAATACCCTTTTAGAGGACCAAAAGGTCTTATTGGGGAGGCATGATCCAAAATGGATCTAGGAAGGCCTAAAAATAAATTTCTCGGAATCAGACGAAACTAGCGCCATTGCGTTGGGCTTGTCGCATCGATTCCAACCATCTATTTTTTTCCAAAAATGGACACCGTATGTGAAAGTTATCATGTTCTGATCGATTTCCCAAACAAGAAAAAAAGTCAACTAGTCAAAGTCAACAGGCCGTACTGCTGACGTTAGCAGTTCGTCAACATGACGTCTGCAGGGACACATGGCAATAAGAGGAGGTGACACATGTCACTCATTTTTTTCATTTTCAGGGGCTGATGTTGACCAATAAAAAATTGACACATGGCATTGTATGGACACTACACGTGGAACTGTATGGACGTGACACATGGCACTGTATGAAATGATGAAGTGGCCCAATGATAGGACGACATGTGCAAGTATGGATGCTGATGTGGTAGGGTGATTGGGCAGTACAAATGTTGACATGGCAGGCTCAGGGTACGACACGTGGTTGTATGACAGTGACATGGCAGGATGACAAGATGGTGATGTGGTGCTGACTGTGCGTTGATTGTGTCGGTGACTGGACTGTACGGTCCAATCACAGGGTGACACATGGCCCAATCAGAGGGTGCCACATGGCACCCTGGATTTGACCAATATGGGCCGATTCAAAATTTTTTTTTTACCTCCGTGAGAATCGACCATGCGACCTATCCTCCAACCCAAGTCTTCAGAACAAATGCCAAGCGCCTGAGCTACGTGTGTTGCTTGTTTGGCATGTGGCGGGTTCTTGTTTTAAGTTGAATGGCGCAAAGGTTTGGGGGGTAATATCAGTCGACGAGGTCCTATCCCATGACTAGGGCCCATGGACCAGGAGCTAACATATGGGAGAAGCATAGATGATACTGGGGCATGGCCACATGCCCCC